>CAUYTI010016354.1:0-18711 GCA_963575145.1 Galago senegalensis | reverse complement strand
GTTTCTTTGCTAAGCTTCTTGTTGGATGATCTGTCCAGCAGTGCCAAAGGGGTATTAAAATCTCCGACTATGACGGAGCTGGGAGTAATCAGGTTGCTCATGTCTGTTAAAGTATCTCTTAAAAATTGGGGTGCCTTCTGATTGGGTGCATAAATATTTATAATTGAAATCTCATCATATTGAGTACTACCTTTAACAAATATAAAGTAACCATCATTGTCCTTTCTCACTTTTGTTGGTTTAAAGCCTATTGTATCTGCAAATAGTATTGCAACACCTGCTTTTTTCTGCTTTCCATTAGCCTGGAAAATAGATGACCATCCCTTCACCCTGAGTCTATGTTTGTCTTTTAAAATAAGGTGTATCTCCTGTATGCAACAGATATCAGGTCTGAGTTTTTATATCTAGTCAGCCAGCCTGTGTCTTTTTAGAGGGCAGTTTAAGCCATTTACATTGATTGAGACTATTGATAATCCTCGCATAATTTTGGGTGTTGAGTTTTTTGAAGGTTCATTAGACGTCTTTGATCCTTTTGTGACTGTGGAGATTGGAATTTAGTCAAAATTTTCTGGATGGGTTTATTTGTGTGGTGGAGGATAGGTTTGAGGATATCCTGGAGGGCTGGCTTAGTAATGGCAAATTTCTTCAGCATGTGAATATCATTAAAGTATTTAATTTCTCCATCATAAATGAAGCTCAGTTTAGCTGGATAGAGGATTCCGGGTTAAAAGTTGTTTTTTTTTAAGAGGTTGAAGCTTGATGACCACCCATTTCTAGCCTGAAAGGTTTCAGCAGAGAGATCTGCAGTCATTCTAATATTCTTCCCCTTGTAAGTTAATGTTTTCTTGCATCTAGCTGCTTTCAGGATTTTCTCTTTCATGTTAACTTTAGTAAAGTTGATTATGATATGCCTGGCTGGGGGATTACTTGTTCGGGTTGAGTCGTGCTGGGGTTCTGAAGCTGTCTGCTATCTGAATTTCAGGATCCCTTGGCATGTCTGTTAAGTTCTCTTTCATAATTTCATTAAGGAGAGCCTCTGTGTTTTGTGAAACAACTTTGTCACCTTCAGGGATTCCTATGAGGTGAATATTAGTTTTCTTCAAATTATCCAAGATCTCTCTGAGTGAGAGATCTGTTTTTGTTCTCCATTTGTCATAATCTTTGGAAGTCTGGTGTATTCAAAGTCTTTGTCTTCAGTGTCAGAGATCCTATCTTCTGCCTGGTCCATCCTCTGACAGAGGGATTCAACCCTACCCTTCAAATCTGCAACCTCTTGTTTCAGTGTATCGTAATCCTTGATCATTTTATTTTTGAAATAATTGAATTCCTGGGACAGGTTTTAAATGATTTGAAATTCTAGTTTCTTCTTTTCCTCCAACCTGTTGATCTTATTCGCTATCCAGATTCTGAACTCAATTTCTGACATCTCAGATATCTGTTTATGTAGTGGGTCTTCAGTTGTGTGTGCCCCATCCTTCTTTGGGGGGGTGGTTAATCTACTCTGGTTATTCTGGTTGCCAGAGTTTTTCCACTGATTCTGCCCCATGTTGAATTTGCACCTTTCGGAAACCATCCCTAAAACCATTCTGCCAGTGGCTTCTTCTAGTTTTCTCCTGGGCACAACCCGGCAAGGCCCCGGGAGGCAGGGCCAGCAGGCGGGGTGATGCAGCCCACCCCTGCAGGAGTCAGTGTCGATCTCAGACCGCCAAGGCCCTGGGAGGTGGGCATGACCCACCCCAGTAGAAGTCAGTTGCCCTCACCAGCTGCCAAAGCCCTGGAGGCAGGCACGCTGCTGGTGGGACTACACAACCTTCCCTGGCAGGAGTCGATGGCTACTGTGGGCCAGTGAGGCTCCGGGAGGCGGGGGCGTGGCTGTGTGACCTGCCCCAGCAGAAGTCAATTGCTGTCAAGGGCCACCAAAGCCCGGAGGCGGAAGCATGGTGGGGCATGTAGCCCTCCCTGTCCAGTGTCAATCTGGTCACTGGTGCCAAGGTCCTGGGAAGTGCAGATAGCAGTCAGGGAGACAGCTGAGCGCAGAATGCTCTGACTGAGGGGGATCTGTCTGCATGCAGAAAGCATGGATCAAGCAGTTCTCCTGGTGAAGGACCAGGACAGGGACTTGGTCTTGCAAGGGTGGGTGGATGCTGTTCTTGGGTCTCCTCTCACTGTCTCTGCTGGCAAAGGGAGGGAGGGTGGACTGGAAAGTCAAAATGGCAGTGGGAATGCCAGTTCCACTTTTCTGCCTGGGGGAGGGTGTTCTGTGTCTCAGCTGGGTTCCTCCAGTGTGGTAAACTTCCCTGTTGGCAGTTCTCACTCCTGGAGTGAGAAAATAGGTCCTCAGTTTATCGGTGGCCTGTAGGAGACTGGGAGGAACGGTTGAAGAGGAAACAAAGGAAAAGCACACCTTTCTTGGGGGAGGGGATGGGCGCTATTCCTTTGGGGTGATTTATGTACCTGTGGATTGTCCTCTAGGAGTCTCCGCCTGTCTCAGAAGAGATGACCTGCCCGTATCACTCTTCTCTCTCAGCTGGGCTCCCAGTTTCCAACTTTGTTGGGGGTTTCTCTGGACTTTATCCCTCTGGACAGAAGCTTCTGTCAGAGGCTGGTGCCTGTCAGCCATCTTGACCACTCTCTCACCAACAACGTGATTTCTCTACTAGCCCCTCGGAGGTGGCTCATGGTCTCTCTCTGGACATTCTCAGCATTCACCTGTGTCCAGCCACAGTTCCAGGGTATACTTGCTCTCAGGGCCCTGTTCATTTTGGGGATTGCCTCCAGGCTGTCATCCACCACCTGGATCCCAGCCTGTCAGAGCTCTCCCCAGCCTTTGCTGTTTCTGCTTTGCCCCTAATTAAATCAGCCACCAAGACCCACTAATTGTTTGGAAAAAAAAAAAGAATCTTCAGTGCTGGCTTACCTAGCCCTCTTTCCCAATTTCTGCCACTTTTCCCTCTGTCATGCCCTGGATTAGAGCACAAGCCATTGCCTCCACCTCTGGTGCCCCTGCTTACCCTCAGTCCTGGACTTCACAGCCATCCTCCTGGACTGCTGCCTCATCTCACACCTGCACTTCCTCTCAGCGAGGCTCAGTCTGGCTCTCTGTGGTCCGGTGTCACTGCACTTCCTGCACGCCCCATCCTTGAGGGCCATCGGGCCTGTGTCCTCACCTGGGGCCTCTCCACCTTGGCTCAGGTCAAGCTGATGCTCTTCTTGTCCTCACTGGACAAGCCCCTCTCTCTCTCATAGCATGTAGCTCAGGTTCTAAATTCATAAGGAACATGCACCCAGCCATTCTAGCCCAGGGAGAGCTCCCTCTCTCCTCTGAGCTCAGGGCACCCATCTTAGGGTAAACTACATATGACACTTGGTCAGCAATGTTAGAAGCTATTCCCCTTTTAGATTCTGGAAGAAAAAATCATATATTTGTTCTTCAGTGTAACCTACACACTCAGCTTAGAGCCAGAGCTAAGGAAAATGTCCAAAAGCACATTGACTCGATGCACACACGTGTGCATGCCTTAGGGAGCTGAACTTGGCAGCTGGTGGGGCACTAATGGGCTGGACCTCACTGCTGAAGTGGACCACATAGGAGCCCCTTGGCTTGTTTCTAGACCTGACCAGAGAAGGGGCACCATCTTAACTGGGCAGCCTCAGGGGAATTATTCCCATTCCTGGAAAAAGGAACACACTGACAACCCTTCTGTGATCCCCAAGGCCCCACATGTATGAATTCAGGTACCTCTTCCACAGTCCTCACCCTCCCCAGGGAGCACTTGCTTCTTCTGTCTTGTTAGAGAGCATGCCTCTCCCTGTCACCAAGATCCTGAGACTGTCCTGCCTTCTCTGTCACCTCACAGGTCAGCATCTTTCCCCAGATAGATGGAATCTGGACATCTGGACATTTATCTGAACCAGCAGGATTCTCCAGGATGGAAGCTGAGGCTTCTCTGAGGCTTCAGAGCGGCTGTGTGCCAAGGAGATGACCCACTCGGGGGCCTGGGAGACTGATGAAGGACCTGGGTCATGTCACAAACATCCACCATGCACACAGTGCATCTGACTCAAACACAGGGAAAGTCTCATGTGCTCCTCAAGGCAGGCAGGGTCCTAGGTACTGCCAGTTGATCACCGACAGTCCCTTCCCAGCTCCATCATTGATGTCCTCGTGAATGCTGGCCATCCTCTGAATGCTGGCCATCCACTGCTGGGCATTCTGACCCGTTACTGGGCTGATGATGGACTTATAAATATCCAGTTGGAACTTGGCTAGTACAGTGTTTGAATATGTCAAATGAAAAACAACTTTAAAAATGTTTAATATATGTTTAAAACAAGGTTGCTCAGCATTGTTATGTAAATTACGGTTCATAAGAGTCCACATCAAAATCCTTTAGGGTGTTAGGAAGACAGCCAGCGAGCCCAGGCAGTAAGCTCTGGTTCAGGACGGCACATGCCATCCCGGTGGGTTTCCAGTCCACAGAGTGTGGCACAGCATGTGAACCCAGCCTGTGTAGCCAGGAATTCTACCCAGCTGACCTTAATGGCTTGTTTGAGGATGGATATAGGACCCAAATTCACCCAATGAGACTTATGCTAACAAGGGAAAGAGAAGCTCTTTTGAGTAGAACTGCTGCCCATAAGAAGAGTGAAGCCTGAATCTGCCGCACATCCCTGCAAGGATTTAAAATAATTAGTCCTGATGACCTGGCCTGTGTCTTGCTGGAATGAACATCCGCTCCACACGGGTTTTCAGGTATGTGGGCTGCTGCTATTTTCCTTTTTCTCAGCATTCCTGAGGTGCAAATTCCATAAAATAAAATTCTCCCATTTCTGTATACAGTTTGATGAATTTTGTTAAGTGTATGTAACCATACAAACACCCTCACAATCAGGTCTTTGAAGACTTCTGTGACCCCTTGGGAAGCCCCTAATGTCTTTGTGTCAATCTACATCCCACCCCCGGCCCCAGGAAAACACAACTGGCTTTCTGGTGCCATCCGGACTCTTCTACGATTTACTGTAAGTGGAATCCCCAGCACTGAACCTTTGTGCCTGAATTCTGTCATGCAGCATGACGTCTATGGGTTCATCCACACACCTGGGTACTTATAACTGCTATGCATTATTCCCTCATGTGGATATGCTACATTTCACGTCCACACTCTCCTGCTGTGAACTTGAGCTATTTCCAGGTTTCGGCTGTTAATGAATAGGGCGGCTATTGAGTATTTGCAAACTGATCTTTGTGTGGAAACCCTCTCTATTACTACTAGATACACATGTAGGTATAAAATTTTCGAGTTCAACAATAAGTCTGTACTAAACTCAGAAGACGCTGCTCTACTATTTCCCCAGGCAGCTGTACAATTTTGCCTTCTCACTAGCAGTGTGCAAGAGTTGGTTCCAGTGAGTGCCCACACTTGGAATTCAAGCTTGTTAAGTTTAATCATTCTAATATGGGCATACGCACTGGTATAAATATTACCTTTCTGTCCAGCCATATTGTGCTAATTGGCCATTTGCATACCTCGTTTTGTAAAATCCCTTATGGAATCTTATGCTCCCAACCCTTGTTGCATTGCTTGTCTTCTCGTTGCTGAATTTTAGGACTTACCTACGTACCATGACTGCACACCCTCTGCCAGGTTTCTGGACTGTAGTATCTTCCTCTAGACCATGGCTTGCTTCTCTGTTTCATAATGGTGTCTTTTGAAGAGTAGGCCAAGTTATCAGCCTTTTTTCTCTTACGGCTTTTAACAATTTTTTTCTATTTAAGAAATTTTAAGAAAGCTTTTAGGAGTTTCTTTAAGAAACTCTTTTTTTCTTAAAGAGTATTTAAGAAAATTTTTGAAAGAACTCACTGGTACACATGTAGCACAGTGGTGATGGCACCGGCCACATACACCGAGGCTGGTGGGTTTGAACCTGGCCTATGCTAGCTAAACAATGACAACTGCAACAAAAAACTAGCTGGACATTGTAGCGGGCGCCTATAGTCCCAGGTACTTAGGAGGCTGAGGCAAGAGAATCGCTTGTGCCCAAGAGTTTGAGGTTACTATGAGCTGTGACACCATGGTACTCTACCGACATAATGAGACTCTAACTCACAAAAAAAAAAAAGAAAAAAAGAAATCTAAGCATAGAGATTCTACGTGTTTGCATATATGCAAAGGTTTTAATTTGTATTTAAATGTCTTTAGTAGACATAATGTTGCTCAGATTTTCTATTTGTTATTGAATCAAATTTTATGATTTATCAAATAATTTGTCTACTTCTAAATCACCAAATTTGCTGACATAACTTCAAATATAATTTCTGTAATACTCTTTTAATATCTGTAGGACCCCTATAGATGTCTGACAAGGTTCAGTATGACTTTCTCTTTTTATCTAGTCTGAAAACCTTTGGCTTTTATTAGTCAAAAGATCAGCAAACGTTTTCTTTAAAGGGACAGGTGACACATAGTTCAGCCTCGCTGTCTACAGCCTCTGCTTCCCCACCGACCCCTTACAGACGGCCTCACCACCACCAACATCATTGTCTTCATCTTCTTTTAAGAACTTTTTTAGATAAAAAACCATTCTTAGTTCATGGGTCAAATGAAAACAAGATTGAGGCCATGTTGTCTGCTTAGGCCAAAGCTGGACACCTCTGGTGTGAGGCTAGTTTATTCACTCATCAGATGTAGCCACTCACGTGGCTGCTCACACATCTAACCTGTTACTGTCTGCTCTGCACTGGTCTAATTTCTTTTGTTTGTCTGTTCAGTGTTTTAAATGCATTAAATAAGTCTATTTAGTATGTCCTTTTAGTTTAATCTACTGTGTTCAGCTGTTTTTCTTTTGTCTTTTTGTGTTGCTCTAGATCAGTGGTTCTCAACCTTCTTAATGCCACGGCCCTTTAATACAGTTCCTGTGGGTCTCAACCCACAGGTTGAGAACCGCGGCCTAGGTAACATAACACAACATTCCCCTTTAATTTCAAGTCCATACTAACGTACACCTGATGTAGGGTAGGAAATTTATATTAGTGTCTCTCCATTGTTCCACTCCCTTGACCTTTTATTGTCCTGTGCGTTATGTCAATATACATTACAAATGTTCAAATAGATTGCTTATAAACTTTGCTTTAAGCATAGTTTATTTTATTTTATTTTCATAAAAATCAAGAGACTCAGAGACATACATTCCCATATACAGTGTACTGACATTTACCACATACTTACCGTTTCCTGTGTTCTTCAACCTTCTCACTGAGCTAAGGTTTATCTGAAGCCCTCAGCTGAAAGACATCACCCCTTAGTGGTTCTCACAGTGGAGGTCTAGTAGGGAAGAATTCTATCAGTGATTACTTACCAAGAATGCCCTTATTCTGCTCTTGTTTGTGAAGGACAGCTTCATTATATCGAGAAGGTTTTCCTCTTTTTACAGAACTTTAAAATGTTTTCCCAAGTTTTCTGGACTCCCTTGTTAGAGAAAAGAAGTCTGCATAAATGATATCACTCTTTCTCAAATGTGAATTTTTTTTCTCTTTCATTGCTTTAAAGATTCACTTTGTCTTTGGGTTTTTAGTGGTTTGAAGAGTGTGCAGAGGTACTTTTTTTTGTATGTATTTTATTTGGGGCTTTTTAAGCTTCATGGATTTTTTTTTTTTTCAGTTTTTGTCTAGGGCTGGGTTTGAACCTGCCACCTTTAGCATATGGGGGGGGGGCAGTGCCCTATTCCTTTGAGCCACAGGTGCTGTCCCATGGATTTTTTTAAATTAATGCTTTTTATCAAATTTAGGGAACGTTCAGGCATTATTACTATTTGAAACTTTTTTTTTTTTTGAAACGGAGTCTCACTTTGTTGCCCTTAGTAAAGTGCTGTGGCATCAAAGCTCACAGCAACCTCAAACCCTTGGGCTTAAGCAACTCTCTTGCCTCAGCCTCCAAGTAGCTGGGACTGCAGGCATGTGCCACTACACCCAGTTAATTTTTCTATTTGTAGTAGAGATGGGGTCTTACTCTTGCTCAGGCTGGTCTCAAATTCCTGAGCTTAAGCAATCTACTCACCTCGGCCTTCCAGAGTGCTAGAATTACAGATGTGAACCACCATGCCTGTTCGTACTCTAAATATTTTTGTATAATTTGTATATTCTTTCTACATTTCTGAAACTTCAATTGAGTATATGTTAGAATCCTCGATATTGTTCAACAGATGTCTTAGTCTTCATTTTTACTCAATCCCTTTTTCTGCGTTCTTCAAATGGGATATTTGAAGTTGATCTATCTTTTAAAAATTGATTTTTCTATGAATTCAATGTTGCTTATAAATGCATTTAATGAGTTTTTATCTTTTATGTTGTGCTTTTCACTCCTAGAATTTCCATCTGGTTCTTTATTATATTTTTCATTTCTCCATTGAGATTTCCTATCTGTTCACTCATTAATAGCATATTTTCATTGAATTATTTGATTACATTTTAAAAATATGTTTGAACATGTTTATAATAGCTTCTCTTAAGTCTTGACTACTAATCCAAATTCAAAACTCACTTCCAGGTATGTTCCCTGATTAGTTTTCCTTCCCAGTTAGGCTATCCTGCTTATATTCATGGCTTATAATTTTTGATTGAAAATGAGACAATATCCATAAAACATTGTAGCAGCAGTGGATTCTGTTTTTCAGAGGTTTTATTTATTTATGTGTTCGTTTTGTTTATTAGGCAATTAATGTGTTTGTGTACAAACTGTAAAGCCTCTCTTACTCAGTGTGCAGTCACTGACAGGTCTGTTCAGATTTTTTGAACCTGTGTGTCTCTCCCTTATTCCTGTTTGGAATTCTCAGCCAGCAATTCAGTAGGAGCTTTTGCTCTGATTTCACAAACCAATTAGGCTTCTGTCATCTGGGCAAATTATCTCTGGTATAGGGATGCATCTTAAAAATCAGCAAGTTTCCAAACTCCCCAGGCTTCCTTTGGGATCCCTGGAGTCTTGCATACAGATGCAGTTTAGCCATCACCAAGGACACCTGGAAACTTACTACCTCAGTGCTGCTCTAGCCATGATGCTACTGAATCAGCCTTCAAATTCCCAGAAGCTCTGCCCTACATGGAATACACCACCCTTGGCTGTATAAATTGTCTTTTCTTCCCCCCAAAAGACCTGGGGTCATAAGAATGCCTCCAGGAAGGAAAATCACACACATATTATTCTCACTCAAGGCAGTAGTAAAGCCTTACAGGCTGTCCCATAAGCCTACAAGAAGCACAGAAGGCTCATGTGATCTCCTCATGCTCTTGGAAATGCTCTATTATATGTTTGTGTGGTGTGGGCCTCACCAAGGTGCACGCATCTGAAAACCTCCCAGGCCACTGCAGGGACCACCTTTGTCCTTTGTGTAGACATGGGTTGTGTATTAAATCATAACATTTCCTTTAAAATGCTTTCAACTTGTTCTCTTTAGAAAAGGAATTTTAAATAAATTAATTGCCATAATAGCATGAAAATGGATTCAAGAACATTAAGAACTTTTTAAAAATATTGCTTATATCATTTTTCTTGATGCCATGTTAATTTGATTTTTTGAATTTACAACATTTACAATAGTCTAGAGACACACATGTGAGGCAAAGTAAAACCAACTTCATTTAAACCCTTTCTTATTTCTTTGTTCCTCTGTTTTTCTTAGTTTCTATTTTATAACATAAATACATGGATCAGAGTCACCCATAGTGATGGTTAAAGTTCTGAATCATGGGCCCCTCCTCACTTGCCCTCTATGATAATATCTCTAGGTAAAACTTAGGAGACCTGTATTTTAAACTAAATTTCTTGGGCAATTCTTATTTACGTTGAAATTTTCTGATGAAGATGTAGAATGTCAAAGTATCTTTTTACGAGTTACACTTTCAGGCATTTGCTGCTCTTATTCTTGGGCCTGCTCATTGCATACACACTTACTGTAAGGAAATGGTTAGAGTGGATGGAACACTGCGGCCTCTGAAGGTGAACATTATCACATTACTCGCAAGTGAGGTTTTAGGAACCACTTAGGTGTCCAGCAAGGAGAGAATGACTGTACGGATGTGCAGAGTAATTCTGTTGTATTCTGGACATTAATACTATGTTTATGGAAAGAACAATAAATATAACACTGTAAAATAATAAAGCAACATCGAGTTATAAGTATGACATTATTAAATCAATATAAAAACGTATATTGATACATTTAAAGATTAGAAGGAAATAAAATAAACTATATCAAGGTGATGACAGAGATCGTGAATAAAATTCTTTAATATTTCATATCGTGACTATGTCAAAAACAGAATTTTAAGGAAATCTGATAATGATTAAATTAAATAGTACTGACTTTTAAAAACTATAGTCAGCTCAAGTTTTTTTGTTTTCCTGTAAAGCTTACTAAGCATCATTCCGTCTCTGAACTCCAGTGGGCATTACTACATGTAATAGTCAATCAGCAATTGCAAAGCAGAAAAAATCTGGGCCTTATCTCCTGGGGACGGGAGTGGTGCTTGCTGGGTCAGGGCACTGAAATCCTGGTGTGCTGGGTGCAGAGCTCAGGGCTTGAAGTCATGGTGAATTGGGTCTGATAGTTAAGGGTCTTGTGTCTGCCAAGTTAAGGAGCTTAGTTTTTCCTTTGAGGCCACAGGGTAAAGATATTTTCCTGGGTAGGTGCATATTTTGGCTTGTTTGAAGTTGAGTGGAAAGAGGCAATGGAGAAGCAGGGGTTGTGATATAGACAGGAGTGGATTATGAGACTGGCCACCTGATAGCCGAGCCATGCTGTGGTAACAGCAAGTGTGAGCATGGGTTACCTGGACTGTCCTGTGGAATACCCAGAACCCCACCTTACAAACAGTCACTCGTGCCAGTCAAGTTGCTGTCTCTGTGCAAATTTGGACGTCCTTTGGATTAGAAATTTCTTGATAGAAATGCCACTTTTTAAATTTATTTTTATTTTATTTTATTTTATTTTTTTAGAAATGCCACTTGTGAAGTAAGATTTTGGTTATAAAGAGGAAGAAGAAAACAAACATTAGCTTTTTGGTCATGAAAGGGTATGACTACACGTGAACAGAATTGATTATCTCCAGAATATTAAGCATTGGGCCTGGCAGATGCTCCAGATTTATGGGTATAATGTCAAACTATCCTCCTGGGTTAAAACTTCCTGTATTTGGTGCAATGGGCTCTGCCAGCCAGTTCCTATTTGCTCACAGTGGGAGACCCGGCATGAAGTCCAGGCTAATGCCCAGCTCCAGAGCCGCAGGACAGGCCATGAGTCTTTGTTCCCTTCAGTGCTGGAAGAGGAATCACCTTGACTTATACCCCCAGGAGAGTATAAATACCTACCAAGCAAAGTGCACTAGTCGCTATTGGCTGTGCCAAGAAGACAGGGTGGGTCTTAGAACCACTCAGACCTACACAGAAGCAAAGCTCTGTGTCAGCCTAGTTGCTTATATGTCGTTGATGGAGAAAATGGGTCCAGTTCACAAAAATATTATGAGATGGGACTGAGTGGGCTTCAGAAATACTGACGGTTACTTCACAGACACTGGAAAGCAGACACTGTGCCTTCTTAATGTCTAAGTTTTGCTTCTCTTGTTTACTTATTCTCTCCTCTTGAAGCCAGAATTGTGCTTTCTCCCCCAGCTCTGCCTGGCTCAAGCCTGGCTGCCAGCTCAGCTCCCTCCCATGGCAGCTCAAGTCCTCCCAAGGCCATTGTGCTCCGGGACCCCACACCCCCACGTCCAAGCAAGCCCTCACCTGCATCCCTGAGTGTGAATTTTAAGTCCCCTCCTGGGGGCCAGACCTTGTTCTTTGTTCAGCATGATTTCAGCTATTGCTCTGCACAACACTGCATTTACTGAGCCACATAAAACATAAATAATAGTGGTCAATATCCTCAGAGCTAAGCACAGGCAAATAGCTGGCTGCCAGGAGCCTGCCACTGGCAGGGGCTTTGACAATAGCCTGTCACCTCAATGTCCAGGGTAGTATTTAACCCACCTGTGTTTTCCGTTGTGTGAAGTCATTTAAGGAGACTTATTTCTTTTAAATGGCAAAATGAGACAACTGAATATTTTACCCTTTTAAGCATCTTTTAAAATCAAAATTACTCTTTAATCCCAATTATGGTTATTAACCAATTAGCTCTTCCACAACTCACTTAAATAATTTATTGCAGAACACACTCAAGGACAATCCTCAAACCCAAGTACTGCTTCAAGTTCATATAATTACTCCAGCATTAGAACACCCTGCCCTCAGGAGTGAGCGGGTATGTGCAGCTTTGCCTCCGAGCTCCCTGGCTGCTTGTACAGCCTTCTGCCAGGGCAGCCAGACACGTGGCTCAGTCTACATACAAAGACAGTCAACAATTCATGTACAGAAAACATATGGCAAACTAGACTGTTAACAAGGTGCATAAGAGCCAGAAAAAATCTCAAGAATGGAGATGTGTCTAGGGTGACCTGGGTGGGGTATGGGTGAGTGTGGGTGTGCATGCCGGGCGGGGACCGGGAAGAGCGGGCACGGAGATCCAGGATGATAAAGAGTCCAGGACAAAAAGAGAAGATGTGTGAAGGGCACAGCTATTTACTGCTTCAGCAACCAACTTAAATTGTAGAATAGGAAAATAGATTACATCTAGATGCTTGCCATCATTTTTTTGAAGCCTGATTGGAATAAAGTATTTATAGATAATAAGACCATGGTAAACCAAAGTGATCTAACCGTTTAAAAATGTTATGGAGAGAAATTTATATTCTCTTAAATGTCTTAGAATCACAGTTTATTAAAAACAGAGGGAGCGATTGAGAAAGAAAGATTATAGAGAAAGGTAGCCTTATCTGGCTAGCCCTCATCACAGCTTTTGCCAATATGAAAACCCACCTCCTGGTTGGAGCAGAGGGTCCCCACCCTAGAGCTGCAAATCGGGCAGCCTGAACCCCACACCCCACCGTGCCTGGGGCAGATCCCTGAAGATGGCACCCTGGAGGCAGCATGTTTGACACTCTGCCGTGCCAAGGACAAGTCCCATTAATTGGGAGAGTCTTACCTAGAAAACATTCAGGTTTCCTCAGGCTTTTCTCAGTTCCACTCTTCCAAACTTCCTCTCTAATTGGTCTTCATACAATTGACCTAAAAAGAAACAAATGTAAACAAATTTACATAAATGTAGCCCAATACACATTTCACTCTAAGAGATAAGCTTGATGGAATATTTCACATGAAAACACCTCTTATCACAGAATAAAGTGTGAAAAAAATTATTGAGACCTTGAAAGTCGAGTAGAAAAATGTTTGTGAACATGTAAATTTTATTTTGAAGACTCTCTAGGAATGAATCAGCATGACTGTTGCTCAGCTAACTCACTAATATGAGCAAAGGCATGATGCAAAGGCAGGGATGCTGGACTCCAGTGAGCCTCGAAAATCAGTTTTGGAACTCAAAGTTTGGAAGAATCACGTGATTTATTATATTGTTTTATATGAAGAGATACAGCTGGGAGAATTTTATTGAAATATAACATCCACAATTAAAAGTACAGAGAATTTTTTTAAGAGAGAGGGTCTGGCTCTGTGTCCCAGGCTGGAGGGAAGGAATGTGAGCACAGCTCACTTCAGCTACGAACTCCTGGCCTCAAGCAAGCCTCCCACCTCAGCCTCCCAAAGTGGACCAGCACTTCTTCCAGGCATGGACCACTTCTTGCAAGGAAAAATACTTGATTCTCAACAGGCCATGAGAAATGCCTTTGGAAATCTCATCCCTACTCACTCCCCAGGCTACTTCTCTGTTGACAGGCACAGGCTACTGTGAAGATGGTGAAACTGGGTCCAGAGTTTAATTGTCCTGCTTCTTGTTTGGGACTTATAAACTAAACTTTTGATTTGAAATTGAGCATTTCATATTTAATGGCCAGATATCATTTCTGCATTTGTTTCTCATGCCAGTTCTTCTTGGCCTCTGTCCTTTTATAACTTGAGTCTTTGAATTCTCCATAATTTGGCCTCCCCCATCAGCTTCCTACTCATACTCTCACCTTCACTAAAAACATGGGAAGTTCCTGGGCCAGATTCCCTTACCCAAGAGGCCCAATTTGCGTTTGACTCTAGGGATCATCTTGAAATGCTGTCTCCCTGGGCAGTCCCAGCGTTTCCACCTGCTCTTTGCAGCCACCTGCCCCTGAGCATTGCCCTCCACGCCACCTTCCCAGAGGCGGAGCTGCCCAGGCACCTGCACCCACAGGACCCGGGGTGCGGTGTTCTACTTAACATTTTTTGACAGCTCCTGTCATGCAGAGGACTGGGTACAGTGTCTCACTGTGGCTGATCAGACCATTCACAACTCTGAGATGGCTAACTTCATGTGTCAACTTCAGTGGGCTATGTGTTAGGTACCTCAGTATTTGTTTAAACATGCTGGTTATTTCCATGAGGCTGTTTGAGATGAGATTAGCATTTGAATCAATAGATTGAGAAAAGCAGATTTTCTTTCCTAAAGCACAGAAAGCCTACATAAAACAAAAACACTGATCCTCCCTAGAATTCATCCTGCCTGGCAGCCTTGAGACCAGAACATTGCCTTGATTTTTTGCATTTGATCTCAAACTAAAACATTGGCTCTTCCTGGTCTAGCCTGTGGACCTCCGGGCCGGTCCTGCACACTGGGTCTCCTGGGTCTAGCCTGTGGACCTCCGGGCTGGTCCTGCACACTGGGTTTCCTGGGTCTCTAGTTTGCCAACTCACCCTGCAGATATCATGACCTGGCAGCCTCCATAATCATGTGAACTAATTCATATAGTAAGCCTCTCTGTTTTACACACACACACACCCTACTGATTCTCTTTCCCAGGAAAACCCTGACTGGCACGTTTTCCACTCTCATCACAAGGACCCCTTTTCTGCTCCCCCCTCACTGGCCATGCTATAGGAGATTGCTGAACTCACCCATGGCCCGTCTCCTGTGTGTTCCCACCTGGGCCCCTCATCAGCCTTCTGGGTCTCAGACCCGCTCTGGTGTCCTCTCAGCAGAGTCCTCTTAGGTCCCCACCTCGCCTCCTTCCCTGTGCCTTGCACACACATCTGCTGACCCCTCTTAAGTCAGGTGACTGCTGGTTTTATTAGACCATGACCTGGCACAGTGTTCAGACCCTTTGGGCTTCAGCGAGCATCTGTTTGCCGAGTGGATGAAAGTCAATTCCTTGGGGAGGAGACTCTCCCAACACGCCTTTGCGTGGTTCCGTGTTTTTGGCGTGTGCACGGTGTACAGGTCTAACGCGGTGCTGTCATTAAGGTGATCTGACGTACGAGGGCCGAGCAGGCTGGGTTGTTTCTAAAGTGTGTGTCTTGTCTCCTGTTGATCAGGACGCACTGGGGGAGGACCCCTCGGCCTGAGGTGCCCCCACAGTCGATTTGGTGTTTGGGACATAATCAGGGCCAAAATGTGTCAATTTGGGCACTCAGAGACTTTCCTACCAAGATTCTGATGAATCACTGTGAGTCATTAATGTTAACAACCAACTGAATTGTCCCTAATTCCTACTGTTTAAACACATGGAGGTTTTCCGGTCTTGTTATGGGATTCCTCCTTCCACTTGCTGAAGACGTGAAATAAAATGTCTGTCTTTTTTGTGGACTTGCTCTTGGTTTCAAATGGGAGCAACCACGCACAGGGGAGATGACTGATGAGTTTGTATCCGATGTCATGATTCTGATGTTTTATCTACTCAATTTCCTTCATAATTTCCTGAAACTTTAAAACTAGTATTTTTTCTCAACATTCTAGGTGCTATTATTACCTGAAGAAAAGAAGGTGAATAAAATATCAACTGTGGACTGAGATAGCTCCGAGACTGCACAGGTGGTTCTGATCCAAAATTTCTGGACAATGAGATTTGCTTGGCATGTGGCAGCAGCAGCAGACAGGAGATCACCGGGGCCACACTGAACACGTCATCTCTGAACCCGGGGGTGATGCTGCCATGAGGCTCTGCAGCCTCCTGGAGTGGCGGGGCCCACGACAGTCGCCCTATCCTTTTCCCTGTCACACCATTTCTAACTAAAGCAGACGATCTTTCCTGGGGAAGCGTTCTCCAGTTTTGCTACTAAATAAAGAAATGCGAGGAGCTCCCTCCATCAGTTCTTAGAAACAGACAACAACACCCCCCTCCCCCCAGGATACCTTATTTTATCATTCTTGGAGTCCTATAGAAGTGCCAGGGCTTGATCCCTGGGTATTGTCAACTGTGGGGTTTGCCAGCCTGGACCCCACAGCAGTGTTGCTGCTCACGGAGCTGACACCCTGAGGGCACAGCCTGCAGTGGGAGCTCCCAGCCCAGCTCCAGAGCCCTCATCCTTGTGGAGAAACTGGTAAACGGTGGGAACAGAAATAATCTTGCCTGCCATGTGAAGCCCCACATTGTGCTGGGAGGAGGGGCTGAGGAAGCAGAATACACCCAAAGGTGGACTCAGCCTGTGGGGCAGTCCTGCTGCGGGAGCGCGCAGGGCTCTGCCGAGGCGCTGACCCTGGGCGTTGCCCACACACTTCCCAGCCCTGAGATGTGGGAACAGTTCTTCCAACCTTCCCGCCATTTATGTGAACATGATGGGGAGAAAACGGCAAAAGGAGAAAATGTAACTTATTTCCCCACAGATTTTCTAAACCGAGATAGGAAAATTGTCATTTACGTTCACGGAAGTGCTGGTCACGTTCCTGGGGCAGAGCTGGTGGTTACTGCGGACGGAGCTATAACTTGTCAGAAGACTCACGTGAAGCCAGCTGTTGCTCCAGCAACTGAAGGACAGTTTGGGAGTCCAAAGGGTCCAGTCACTTATTCATTCACTGGGCGTTTCCACCATGTGTCAGTCATCATCATGGGAGCCACTCACGCAGGCAAAACACATTCCCTGCTGTAAAGACATTTAAAGCACCAAAGGGAAGTCCAGGCATGTAAACAGACGCGCATGCCGGGCATTGTGGAAGTAGAAAACCCGGGGAGAATGAAGCATAGAGGATTCCAGGAGAAGCAGGATGGGATGACGTGGCCAGGGGGAAAGACAAACTTCCAAGCTGAGTGTGAAGTGAAAGCTCAGGTAAGTGATATGTGTGTATCCCCGACTAACTCCTGCCGTTCGAAAGGCAATTACCTGTAGAAAGGGACCTATCTTTGTAGGGTGAGATTCGATAACTTAATCAGTGCAAAATTTTAAATATGACAGTAAGTTTCAGACAAGTAAATTTAACTTCCATTCAGTATTCTCAGACGAAAAGTTTCTAGTGTGCTTACATGTACTATAACCAAGGGAGCATGGGTACTTTGTGAAACACAACAAATTTCCCATAAGATTACTTAAAATCAGGTAATTTGTGAGTAACTTGAGTTCATTATGTAGTCCTGCAGTGGATTGGTCCACCTGACATCCCTCCCCACAGCTCTCACTTGTACATGCTGTGTGGCTAACCGTCCCTCCCCAGGCTTCTGACTGTACACACTGTGTGCCTAATCCATCCCTCCCCACAGCTCTCATTTGTACATGCTGTGTGCCTAATGCATCCCTCCCCACAGCTCTCATTTGTACACAATGTGTGTCTAATCCATCCCTCCCCACAGCTCTCACTGTACACACTGTGTGCCTAATCCATCCCTCCCCACAGCTCTCATTTGTACATGCTGTGTGCCTAATGCATCCCTCCCCACAGCTCTCACAGTACACACTGTGTGCCTAATCCATCCCTCCCCACAGCTCTCACTGTATACACTGTGTGCCTAATCCATCCCTCCCCACAGCTCTCATTTGTACACAATGTGTGTCTAATCCATCCCTCCCCACAGCTCTCACTTGTACATGCTGCGTGGCTAACCGTCCCTCCCCATGCTTCTGACTGTACACACTGTGTGCCTAATCCATCCCTCCCCACAGCTCTCATTTGTACATGTACACACTGTGTGCCTAATCCATCCCTCCCCACAGCTCTCACTGTACACACTGTGTGCCTAATCCATCCCTCCCCACAGCTCTCACTGTACACACTGTGTGTCTAATCCATCCCTCCCTACAGCTCTCACTTGTACACATTCTGTGTCTAATCCATCCCTCCCCACAGCTCTCACTTGTACACTCTGTGTGCCTAATCCATCCCTCCCCACAGCTCTCACTGTACACACTGTGTTTCTAATCCATCCCTCCCTACAGCTCTCACTTGTACACATTCTGTGTCTAATCCATCCCTCCCCAGAGCTCTCACTTGTACACACTGTGTGTCTAATCCATCCCTCCCTACAGCTCTCATTGTACACACTGTGTGTCTAATACATCCCTCCCCACAGCTCTCACTGTACACACTGTGGGCCTAATCCATCCCTCCCCACAGCTCTCACTTGTACATGCTGTGTGTCTAATCCATCCCTCCCCACAGCTCTCATTTGTACACGCTGTGTGCCTAATCCATCCCTCCCCACAGCTCTCACTGTACACATTCTGTGTCTAATCCATCCCTCCCCACAGCTCTCACTTGTACACACTGTGTGTCTAATCCATCCCTCCCCACAGCTCTCACTGTACATGCTGTGTGTCTAATCCATCCCTCCCCACAGCTCTCACTTGTACACACTGTGTGTCTAATCCATCCCTCCCCACAGTTCTCAGTTGTATGCGCTGTGTGGCTATTGAGATTTTGACCCGTGTGACAAGCAGGTTT
>CAUYTI010016352.1:0-11798 GCA_963575145.1 Galago senegalensis | reverse complement strand
TTGCACGCTTGCAGTGTTGACCATTTTTTTTTTTTGAGACAGAGCCTCAAGCTGCCCCCCCCCCCCCAGAAGCTGTGGCGTCACAGCTCACATCAACCTCCAACTCTGGGCTCAAGTGAGTCTCCTGCCTCTGCCTCCCAAGTAGCTGGGACTACAGGTGCCCACAACAACACCTGGCTATTTTTTGGTTGCAGCCGTCATTGTTGTTTGGCGGACCCAGGCTGGATTCAAACCCACCACCTTAGGTGTATGTGGCTGGTGCTTTAGCCACTTGAGCCACAGGTGCCAAGCCAGTGGTGACAAATTTGTATTGATATGTTTTGTGATCATCACATGAAGAATAAACCTGTAAGAATTACAAAGGGGAAATTTAATTCTCTCAAATTTATTTTTCTTGTTTTCCTAACTCACTCCCTTTTTTTCTTTGTCTCTGTCTTATCCTCTCATCTGCACCACCTTCCTGATCCAAAGAAAGACGTTTAAGGGCATCAACCCAAAGTCAGGACACGCAGGGCTTCTTGGCTGGATGTGGTGATCTGGGCCACAGTGATGCCCCAGACGGAGCCTCAGTTAAGTTACCACATGTAAAACGTGGGCTGTACTTAGTCACTGACGGCCACTTTCTGACTCTGATATTCCATAGTGCTACACTTCCTTTGCCGTTAGGTTGAGCCTGCATCTTTTTAAGAAATGGCAAGGCTCACATCAGCACCATGACGGTGACACACATGAGCTAGGGTTTTGTGAGACTCCCAACCTCTCCCAGCAGCCGTATTCCAGGAGGCTCCAACTCCACAAAAAAGCTGCACAAATTATGATTTCCCTTCTAGAGATGACATCCCCATGAATGACACTAAATCATGGCCAGACGGTCAGCCTGACACTTACGCCAGTGCCTCGAAAACAGTTCCACCCCTGGCAGTCCAGATGTTCCGAGCGTCTCACCAGGGCTTTCAGTGTTCTGAATGTTTACGCTCATTATGCAGTCAGGAAACATAATTATTCATTTTTCTTTAAGGAAGTTTATGACTGAAGGTAATGGGGGGAACATAAATGTACTGACTGTTTACTGAGACTCGTAAATGCTAAGAACACAGACAAATAATTATCACTTGGAGATTTGTTCTTGCAGTGCAGAATCCTCATTTTTTGCAGTTTAACTACTAAAAGTTTACCCACCTTGAGGAGAATTATTTAGTAGGAAATAAAACTTAGCACCTATTTCATTCTTTGCTACTATAACTTTCACCCTTCCAGAAAATCAGCTTTCACATAAATGTGCGGAAGGTAGTTTGTTATATAGGGCTAGTAAAACTAAGAGGTAATTAGTACAAGCTAAACCTCTAAATAATAATGCCCAGGTTTTAACATTTGCAGAGCTCTGGATCAACATTCGCTAATACATTCTTTGTTTTCCTCTGAGAAATAAACTTCATTATTCACAAATTATCAAGAAAGAATCACAAACAGGTCAAGAAATGGGTTCTGTCCACATACTAAAAAAGTGACAAAGCTGGGGTCACAATTCAGCAAGATTGGTGGACCACTTACTCCTCTTCAGAATTAAGAATACCACTTCAGGGTGGCGCCTGTGGCTCAAAGGAGTGGGGCACCAGCCCCATATGCCGGAGGGGCTGGGTTCAAACTCAACCCGGGCCAAAAACTGCAAAAAAAAAAAAAAAAAAAGAAAATGAATACCGCTTCAGAATTAAGACTGGCTGGGATGGGCCATTGGTTGGGTTGAGTTCATCTTAGGAGGGTTTCTGAGAAGGTTTGGCAAAACCAGCGTGAAGCTCCTAATCTTAATGGCCACAGTGATAAGTAAATAGTGACATAACAGAGAGGAGATGGGCAGTCAGATACCCAGCATGTAGGTGGCCTGCCTGTGGCTTTTCCCCTCTCCCAGTGGACATCTGTCTTAAATTTGACAGTTAACCTGTTCTCTTTCCCTCCAGATGTGGCCAACTTCTCATTCCCCACTGTGCTGCCTCTTTGCAAGCAAAGAAAGTACAAAGGGAATCACTCAAACAAAGGAATTTTTTTTCCTTTTAATGCTAAATAAGATTTCTTAGCAATTCACTCCTCTTTCTTGTCTACATCCAATGGAAAAAAGACGTGAGAGATTTTCGGGATTAGCGAAGTGCATCAAACAGCCACTTGCAGGGAGTGTACACAGAAGACTCCTCGGTACCATCCCTTCAGGGAGTGGCACGTCAGAAGCCAGGAACACCACATTTCCAAAAAGCCACAGCTGCAAAAGGAGACATCTGGCCTAGAGATGTCTCTCCATTATTCTTCCCTCAGGCTGAAAATGTTGTGTTTTCATTTTGAGAAAGGGCAAATTGTTGAGAGAAATGAACATAAGGAAGCCAGGGTATTTGCTCAGTGTGATGGATTCCCCCAAGCCATGGGCTGCTGTGAGACGCTTTATTCTTTGTTTCTCTTTGATCAGGGGTGTAGGGAGCTCATGCCAATGGTGGAGTTCATAATGGTGTGGAGATTAACATTCTTCTATTCCCTCTCCAAAAGTTACCCTTCCAGGAGAACGGTACAAATATTACTAAGGGCAAGGGAAACAGGAAGGGGGTCCTAAATGGACCTGCAGAATCTATAGGTCTGATATGTAATTATCACACTATGGCTGGTGAAGTCATGCACAACCTCAATTGATTTATTTTTGCTACAAACTCTAAAAATTAGCTTATTTCTTGGTAAAGAAACAATACTTAATGTTAAGACCCTGAGAAAAATTACATAGTGTTGTTCCATAGGCTCATAATAGAAGGCTCTATCCATTATGACCAGAGATAAATGTATTGGATTCAATATGTTTGGTTTGGGAAATCTCTTTCTGTCAGTTCCAGTATAACCAATTGTCCATTATAGCATGTCCTTGCTACGAGTAGCTGATGCAGAAATATTTAACCTCCCCATCCATAAACATTTCTTTCCTCCCAGAGTGGGAAAGGGCTGAGTGTCTCAAGGCCTTAATATTATTTATTTTACAGTGAAGGGATGATTTTTACACCAAATAGAGTATTCCTTTACTATTTTTCTAAGTGTCTAACTTCTAAATGATGCCTAAATCTAAGATTCTTACCACTTGCCCTCGGTAAATATCTGGTGATCCTTTTCCCCAGCATATGGGAAGGGCCTCTTGATATGCCCCTGGCCTAATTTTAATTTGGGTAATTGCATTCTGTCAACTTGAAATCTCCTCACCAGTTTCATCTGCCTGGGATGCGATGCCATTCTTGGTACTGAACTGCCTGGCATGCCGTCGGAGACTGAGGAACAGCTGATACATTCCGCCCCAGAAGTGGATGCATTTTAGTGGCAGGTGCAAAGGTTTTCTTCTACCGAATACAAATTATAACCTAGGAATAAGCTTGGTGGATGCATTTGATTTTCACAATGAACATAACTAACTACCAGAAAACCAGAAATATAAATGTATCTAAGCATAAATACGAACTGGGAGAAAAATACACTTCAACTAAAGCCTCTCTATTGTGTGATCTTTTTGCACTCTATAAGTCTTAATACTTCTAATTTGAATTTTGACAGTAAGGATAAATAATTCACACGATGTAGGCAACCACATCTGTCATAGATAGATAGATAGATAGATAGATAGATAGATAGATAGATAGATATCCAATCGTGCATATATACACATAACTATGTTTATATCCATGCCTGTGCATGTGTGTATGTATCCCAATTCTCACCGCCTAAAAGTGCCTTCTTCAATCTGGAATAAAAATAGCTTTTACCACGAAACCTCATGAGGCATCCTATGCATATTGTCATTACAGTAACACATTTAATTGAAATAAGCTTATCTCCTGTACTAAGCTGGAATCTTAAAAAGTATCCTATCCATTTCTGTTTTGCCAGCAATATAGACACTCAATAAATGAATTAAAATACAAACTACATAGGAAAAACCCAATTTGTCCATGCTCTGACTGCCCTCCCCACCTCAATGCTATTTCAACTTTAGAATATTATAGGGATACAAATACCTTGGTAACATGAATTGCTTTTGTACACTTTGAGTCAAATTTGTAAGTGTGCCCATCACCCAGATACTGTGCATTTTACTTGTCAGGTGTGAACTGACCTGCTTGATTTCCATTGAGTTTTACTTCCTCATGGGCACTGAGTGTTGATCGAATAGTTCTAATTTAATAGTAAATACATGTGGTGTCTCTTTCTCCATTCTTGTAATGCTTACTTAGAAGAATGGTCTCCAGTTAAATCCAGTTTGCTACAAACGGTATTAGTTCACCATTTGTTTTATGGCTGAGTAGTACACCATGATATTCATATACCACATTGTATTAATCCCCTTGTGTATTAATGGGCACTTGGTTGATTCCACATCTTTGTGATGGTGACTTGAGCTCAGTAAACATTCGGGTATAAGTTGTTTTTTTTTTTTTTTAATGAAATGAATTTTTTTCTCCTTGGGTAAATACCTAATAGTGGGATTGCTAGACCCAAGGGTAGGTCTACTTTTGTTCTTTCAGGTCTCTCTATATGACTTTCCAGAAGGATTGTACTAATTTGCAATCCTACCAACCGTGTGTAAGTCTTCCTTTCTCCCTGCATCTGTGCCAACATCTATCATTTTTTGATAAGACCATTCTCCCTGAAGTTAGGTGATAGCTCAGTTTGGTTTCGATTTGCCTTTCCCTGATGATTAGAAACATTGAACATTTTTTCATGGATTTTTTTTTTTTTTGGCCATTCATCTAATTTCTTTTTAAAAAACTTTTGTTCATGACTTTTGCCCACTTTTTTATGAGGTTGATTTTTTTTTCTTTTGCTGATTTGCTTGAGTTCTTTGTAGATTCTGGTTTTTAGCTCTTTATTGAATGTATATAGCATGCAAATATTTTCTCCCATTCTGTAGGTTGTATTCATTCTATTAATTATTTCCTTGGCTGTGCAGAAGCTTATGTAGTCAAGTTCCATCCATTAATTTTTATTGTTGCTGTGATAGCCTTTATAAATTCTTTGCTTAAGCTGATATATACATATTTTTCCAGCATTTTTTTTCTAGAATTCATATAGTTTCATGCCTTAGGCTTAAGTCTATTATCAATCATAAATTAATTATTGTGAGTGGTGAGAGACATGAATAAATCCAATTTCATTCTTCTATATGTGACTACCCAATTTTTATAACACCATGAAGATGATTTTATATATGAGTTCTCTGGTCTGAGTCATTGGCCTGTGTCTGTGTTCTTGTCCCAGTATCATGCTGTTTTGGTTACTATAGCCTTATAGTATAGCATTAAGTCTGGGAAAATGATGCCTTCTGATTTGTTCTTTTTGTTTAAGGTTGCTTTGGCTAGTTGAGCTCTCTTCTGGTTCTATACAAGCCATGGAATTATTTTTTCTAGATCTGCAAAAAATGGCATTGATATTTTAATGGCAATTAGGTTGAATCTCTTAGATCACTTTGGGTAGTACAGACATTTGAACAATGCCAATTCTTCTACTCCACAAGCATGAGAAGTTTTCCTGCTTGTTTACATCCTCCAAGATGCTATTTCTAAATGGCTCAAGTTCCTAGGAACTTTAGTAGCTTGAGTCTCATCACCTAGGCCACTTTAGCTCTAGGAAACAGTTCCACAGGAACAGACTCACTTTGAAATAAGCACCTCACTTCAAGAAAATGCCACATTGTGTTTCATTTCTGCCCTAGGACCTTCTCCCAGAGTTAGTTTGCAGGGGTGCTGAACAGTTGGGTGAGTACAGCCTGGAAATTAGGGCAATTGCACCAAGCCAGGACAAAACCAGGGAACAGTGTTCTTAACCTTCCTAATGCCGCAACCCTATGCTACCTCATAACTGTAATTTTGCTACTGTTATGAATCGTAATGTAAATGTCTGATATGCAGGAGGCCCCTAAAGGGTCATGACCCACAGGTGGAGAACCACTGCTTTAAAGGGTGGACTAGGTGCTGACATTGGTGCATAGCTTCCCAAAGGGAGTACTTTGAAGGTGACCATAATGGTATTCAGTTATGAAGTAGCAACAAAAATAATTTTATGCTTGATGGTCACCACAACATGAGGAACTGTATTAAAGGGTTGCAGCAATAGGAAGGTTGAGAACCACTGCCGTGGAGGGTGAGGACAGTAGCTGGGAGATAAATGCCCCTGCCTCCCAGCCTGTAGCCAGACAACTCTGGAAGTCCATGGTATCTTTCAGGGAGGTCTCAGTGATTTCGACCTCTACCAACCAGCTCTAGCTTTTTGATATTTTGGGGTTTTACTGCAAACTTTTAGCAATGGGCTTGATAATTCACCATTATCAAGGAAGGATTTTCCTTCTTCCCTTCCTCACTTGCTGTTGGGCTCTGGTCTCCCTTACTTCAGGGAATCACATCCCAACCAAACTATCTGTAGCCTATGCTCAGTTAAGGCACTGATTTTGGAGAAACATGAATTCTGACAACTTTGGACGTCACACTGGCAGACTGGCCACATAAAAACACAAAGTGTACCTGTTCAGCCACCATTTCACTTTCCTTCCTACTGTACAGCAGAACAATCCTGGCACGAGTTCCCCAGCATATAGGGTGACAGATTACATGCTAGGAGGAGTGAGTCTACACCTCGATGACTATTCTGAAAATTTAAATATGTTAACTCTAAGTGTCAAATATTACCACTGATATAGGAATCATTCCCAAAGTTTCATAACCTGTAGGAAAGCCCAAATTCTACTTTACTTTAGCCTCTCTAGGTCACCATAGAGGTCAGGATAGAGGCCCTCATGCCCTGTGTGACTCCAGCTGATGTGAACTCTAATTTGCATTATACAGCTCTCCTGGTCATGTCTTCTTAGTCTCCCAATGCTTTAGCTATGAGGGCAGGACAGCATTTATGCAGTAAAACTTGTCACTACTCTCCTCTTGTTTCATGTAGATAATCAATAAGGAGTTTCCTAACCTAGAAAGAGGGCTATAATGTCTGGAGTCCACCATTTTTTGCATTTTGGGGTCAGCCTAGCCTTGAGTTGACAGTCTACAATCACTGTAGGGGTAGTCCTTGGCTCCATGAGATACCAAAATGCAGTGGACAGGTGCACTGTGGAGAATCTTTATCATATTTTAGAGAAGTGATGGTTAGATCTTATATTTCCACAAAGTATTCAAATTGGGGATAAAGGCTGATGTGGGAGCTGGAGTTAGGCAAGAGTAGACTGGGGGTCCTAGACCATCTCTCTGTTTCATGAAAAGGATTCCATGCTATGAAAGTTATATAAGAGTGGGCTGGCAGAGTGCCTAAATCATCTTTTTTTGAGTTTTACAAAATTATTAGTTTTTTCTGAATATAAAACTGTACGTTTTCATTGTAAAATATGAAAATGCAAAACTTTACAACACAAACACAACAATTCACACACATGATTTCATCTGATCCTATCATCCAAAGACAACTGCTATTAATATTTCATCTATTTGTTTCTGGATTTTTCTCCTGTGAATGTATATTTCTTCCTCTCTCTCCCTTTTTCTCTCTCTTCTTATATATGAGACCTATATAAAATCTTCTTTGCATTTTGAGTTTATAAGTTTTCTATGTACATCTTTCTTCTGACAACATGTTTTGAGCATGTCCTTTGGAAATGCCACTTACTAAATAATAACATTTAATTATAATTTATGATTCTCTGTTGATAGAGGAATAGGTTATTTCTTATGTTTGTTATTATAAATAAAGACGACAAACCCATAACTTATGTGTGTGTGTTTGTATATGTATGAATTTGAGGGGTTCTTCCCTCCTGGTATATATTCTGGAACTCCTTTTGGAAGCAAGAGGCAAATGCTCATCAGCAGATGGTGCCAGGACCGATCACTTAATTATGGCAAGCCACTTCAACATGTTAATCCCCACCTCCATGGTCATGAGAGAACCACAGCAATAGCAGCCATATTTACCCTAATCCACTAACATTTGGAGGTATATCACTTTTCCATCTGCATCTTTTAAATATCTAAGATATGTTTACCAAAACATTCTCCCCCTAGAAGACTTCTAATGTTTCATGGGACAGAATTGGTCACGTGCAATTTCCTGTCATTTCCTGATGCCAGAAATGGAATTATTATGAATGGATTAGACTACTCAAGATCCTCCATTCCTTGAGCCATGGAGAAAGATCATTTTCTCAGAGCATACAGCTGTATATGGCTGAAGAATGACATGTACTAGAAAACAGAATTGGAGGAATGGAGGAAATGTGAAATTGATGAGGGTAGGCAAAACACAAGTGTCTCCAATACCAAATAAATTTGTTTTGTTAATATCCCACCTACTTTGTCACACTCTTTTCCTTGATAACCTTATACTTCCCTCCTTAATTCACCACCTAGACACCTTTTGAATCAAATTTCTGCTGGTCATGCATTAATCTGTGAGAAGTTAAGAGAAAGTTAACATTACAAGGATAATAAGCTTAAGGTCTTGCCTCTCCGTGGGGACTTTTGTGTTCTGAAAAGGAACTCTAGAAGATATGAACATTTCCATGATCCACACGAATAAAGCAATAACAGAAGTATGGCAGGCAAAGAAAAAAAATATTCAGGGTCCATTATGATCTTATTATTTCCTCACTTCATCTCCTACTCCACTCCCCTGCTTACTCTTTCATGGCTGTGCTGGCCTCTTCTCTATTTCTCTAGTAGGCCAGTGTGCACTTGGAGTGTTTGCACTTGATTTCCCACTGCCTGCAGCAAGCATCTTTCAGATAGCCATGTGACTTCCTCACTTCCTATCCATCTGTTTATATGACACCTTATTAAAGAGATTTTTTCCTAGTTGTCTTTTTCTTTTTTGAGACAGATTTTCACTTTGTCACTGTGGGTAGACAGCTGTGGTATCATAACTCACAGTAACCTCAAACTTCTGAGCTCAAGAGATCCTCTTACCTCAGCCTCCCAAGTAGCTGGGACCACAGGCACCTGCCATAACACCTGGCTATTTTAAGAGACAGGGTCTTACTCTTGTTCACGTGGTCTCGAACTTATAAGCTCAGGCAATCCACATGCCTCAGCCTCCCAGAGTGCTCGTATTACAGGTGTGAACCACTGCACCCAGATTTTCTGTCTTATGTAATATATCAACTTCACTTCATTTTTTGCCCTCTACCCCACTTTATAAATGCAGATTTAATAACTACTCGATATAGTATGCATTTGTTTATTGCTCTTCCATGAAGTAGATAAAAAATCACATGCGAAACAAGTGTTTATATTTTATTCACAGTTGGTTCCTCTAAGTCTAAACTAGTGCCTGACACATTATAGGCATTTATAACTATGTATAAAATAATTTGACTGATGAATGTTCACAATGGGAAACTTAGACAGGCTTCTCTTCTTTAACCTGGATCACAAGGGAGGTCGGTACCTAATCCTATATAAGCATTTATAATAACTCATAATGGCCACAGTAAGTCCAAGTAAGTGAATATTTTTTTCTTTCATCTACTTTCCTCAACCTCATTTTTTAGGATAAGCTTGTATATCTTGAAAGCTAAACAGCATCTGCCATTCAAATAAGAAATGAAGGGCAATGCCAACTTAGAGTAGCAAGTGAGACACATCATGAAGCTTCTAATATTCCCTAATTAATAAAATGTGTTTTTATTTTGATTAAAATTTCTTTTGCATGCCAGAAATAGTCATAAAAACATATCTCAAAGCCATGAGGAAATAGGGTAATGTAATTACTCAACAGTAACTCAAGAAGTAAGTCTAGCGTGCTTTGGAATTTCCATTTGATGTGGTACTTAAGCCACACACGCAGGCACATAAAAATGTCTCTGAGGCTTCCAGGCAAAATGGCAATATGAGTGCATGGACAAGATTGCCAAGAGAAAAATATGGAAAATTCTGTATATGAGATTGAAAGGAAGACAACCAGACCACAGTGATAGGCAGGTGAGGGAAGGGCCTATCTGAGATATAAATAAAAGAAATTCTAGCAGAACTTAGTAACATCCACATAGAGATTCGTTACTTACTGGAAAATGAAGTATTTATACACAACATGAATTGGGTAAAACAGAAATTACATTCAGATGACTTAATATTTCTCTGAGGTAGAATAAATTCAATGGCTAAGCAAAAGGCAATAGGCAAATTACCCAAACTGCCTGTCACCTGAAGTTAGCAGCCAAGGTAACATTTCAAGCTGTGTGGGGACAGTAATGGTGCATACATGTCTGGATCCTACCAGCTTTGCTGGGAAGACCATGAGATACCAGAGACTGGGAAGAAGAAGCCTGTTTAGCTCATGTTAGATGAGAGCAGCACAGTTAGCATAGGAGGAGGCTCATCTTAGAATGAGAGCACCCTGCCTGGCAGAGAACAGGACTCTGGCCATCTGTTGGCTGCCACACAAAACTTAAGAGGATAAACTCTTTGGCAATCTTCCAGGTTAGGGAGCTCTTGAAGTGGCAAGAGCACAGCAAATCCAAATAGATTTCTTCTCTGAAAGACTTCTTCTAATTGCCCCCCCCCAATACTATGATCCTTAATTCTGAGCATTGGGTAATAAGCTTGATTTGTGAAAATCATATCATATTCTCAATATTGAAGGATGCAGAATGGCCTTTTATCATGATATCACAATATAATACCTTTATATGATAATGTTATATTAAGGGAAAAATGCACACACTAGTAGGTGTTATAGGATTACAACCTGAAAATATTTTGTACATCTACACACACAAATTTATACAAAATTATGAGACAGATATAGAGTTGTCCCACAGTATCTATGGGGATTTTTTCTAGAGCCCTTTGCAGTACCCAAATCTGTGGATGTTCAAGACATTTAATGAGGTATTATTTGTATATAACCTATACAAATCCCCCTGTAGACTTTAAATCATCTCTAGATTGTTTATAATAACAAATGTTATGTAAAAAACTATACAAATAATTCATATGCTGTATTATTTAGGGAATAATGAGAAGAAAAATATCTGTATTTCTTCAGTATATATATATAACCATCCTTTTCTCCTCACATATCAGTATTTGAATCTGCGATTGGTTGACTTCATGGATAGAGCCCATTGATACAGAGTGCTGACTGTCTCCATTATGGTAGCAGTGTCAAAAAAATCTTGAAGAAATTTTTATTATTACTGTTTCATATGTTAAGTATAAAGAAAGTTATTTGGTCCTTTAATCATAATATATCCAGAATCCAAACACTATCCATCACTGCTGCTACCCTGGTCTGAACCATCATCATCACCGTTCCCCTAGATTGTGACATTAGCCTTCTATAAGGTCTAATAAGCCTCTTGTCTTCTCACTGTGTGTTCCATTGTCTGTTTTCTGTGCAGCACCCAGAGTGACCTTTAATAGATGTAAGTCAGATTCCTGTGTCAGACTCCCATGGCTCCATATTGGATTCATTTCATAAGCCTTTCTATTGCTCTTTAGACCTTCCCTACCTTCCCTGCTGCTATTGTTCTTGTAATGACTCTTGTCTAACCATTATAGCCTCCTTTTTCATCCTTAGACTTAACAAACATGCTCTTCCCTCTGCACAAGCTATTCCTTGTGCCTAGAATACTCTTCCCTCAAGCAACATTATCTTTGAGTTTTTTTTTTTTTTTTTTTTTTTTTTGAGACAGAGCCTCAAGCTGTCCCCCTGGGTAGAGTGCTGTGGCATTACAGCTCACAGCAACCTCCAACTCCTGGGCTCAAGCGAATCTCTTGCCTCTGCCTCCCAAGTAGCTGGGA
>CAUYTI010016351.1:0-38076 GCA_963575145.1 Galago senegalensis | reverse complement strand
TCTAAGAGTAGAATGTGAACGTTTTAAAGCAATAACTGAGAAAATGACATGAAGGCTGTGTTGACCAGTTTGATGGAAGTAGTTCAGAATGCATGTGAAAACCCCACACTGTACCCCAGAAGTGCATTAATGTACATAATTAACATTCAATTAAAAAATAAATTAAAAAAAAAAAAAGAAATTATGTGGAAACCATATTTTGCTTTGGGTAGCATTGATGTTCTAATATTAAGTCTTATATGAACACTGGATGTCTTTCTTTTGCAGTTTTTTTCTTTAATTTCTCTAGTGACTTCCTTTTATTTTTCAGTTCAGTGTTCTAACACCCTTTTCTATTAACAAAGTATGCGTTTTCCTCTGCAGTGGTTTGAGGCCTTCTTGACTTAGTTTGACCCTCTTTCATATACAAAACTTAAGCAATTTGAGCTTTTCAATATACTATATAGTAAACAGTAATATGTTATGGTAGGTATTCTGGGTATTCTGGAATAGTTGGTGACATTATGAATTTAATGGTCTAAATTGGTCTAAATAATGTTGAGGTAATGTTGGGAGCAAAAATCATACTACATAAGACCTCTGAAAAAGCAAACATCAGGTCCCCCATTCCATCTCTTTTGTCAATGCCAATGGCTATTCACTATGGAATGTGAGTTGTCATGGAGTTGGCGGCCAGGCTAACTCCAAACACATGAGATATTGCTGACATAGATAAGTAACAAACTTTTTGTGAGTTTCCTTTTTGGACTGAAGGTTGGGTATAGCCTGTATCCATATTATCACTAATCTTCAAAAACCTTTCAGTAAAATTCCCTGAGATTCCACATGCCCTAATGCTCTCTCTCCTACATCCACTGAGGGGTCACCCATGGGTGAGCATCCAGCAAAAGATTTCACAAAGGATTTGGAACAGACTGGTGAGCTTCCAGGAATAGATTTTATAAAGGATTCCAAACAGAGCCAGACATGGAGCACTGTGGCGCATGAGAACATGTAGTGCCCTGTGAGATATCCCAGTGGTAATCAAAACAAAACAGAAAGAGCTCTGTTTAGTGAGGGCAAAGTGAGTTGGCGTGAGTCTTAGCTGAAATTACTATTGGAAATTACAGAAGTATTCAGGCAGTTGGGAGCGGTAACTAAAAGGAAGATGCTCCAGGGAAAGGGGCCTTGAGCAAGTCAAAATTCCAAGTTAGCTGAGCTGGAAATTAGTACTGTACTATCACAGCAGCGGAATCTGGTGTCACGATCAGTAATCAAAGCTGGTGGTGCAAGAAGAGATGTTATTGCCGCTTTTGAGCAATCACTCCAAAGCAAATCCAGTCATCTCATTCTTGAATCATCTGAAGTTAAACCTCCTGTGGAATCATCTTTCTTTTTTCTACCCCGTGTCTCAATTCACACCACTCCCGGGGTCTCCCAGCCATGGCGTCTCCAGTGCTGAACCACAGAATCCCACCCCCTTACCATGGTTTTGCTTGCTGGGTTTCAGTTAGCTACAGACAGCCATGTCGAAAAATATTAAATGACAAATTCTAGAAATAAACAATGCCTAAGTTGCGCATTGCTCTGTTCTGAGTAGTGTGAGAAAATCTCACTGCTTCCTGCTCGGTCCCAGCGGAAGGCACCACCAGTTCCCCACCCGGGGTCTCCCTGCGGCCTCCCCTGCCCCCGCCCTTGTCACTCTAGAGCTGGCTTGGTTGTCAGATGCAGTGTGGTGGCCAAGCAGTGCTTATTTGACTTTATGTTGACCCCAGAGCACAAGGGTAGTGATGCTGGTATATTGTTATGATTGTTCTACTTTATTATGGTTGTTGTTAACCTCCACTCCTAATTTGTAAATTAAACTTTATCATAGGTATGTAGAGCTGGAAAATAGATAGGAGGTCCAGTACTACCTGTGGTTTCAGGTACCCACCGAAAGGGGGTCTTGGAATGTAGGCCTTGGGGATAAGGGGTGGGGGAGGGGCTACTGTAACCAGGTTCCCAGAACGGATGGTGTTTCTGTCAGCTCTCGGCCTGAGGACGTGCTGTGCCCCGTCTGACACAGCCACCCACTCCTCTCTCGTGTAAGAGATAACTCCTGCTTGTCTTTCAGGGCTCAAGACTACAGCTCGTCTGGGAACCCCTCGTCTGGGTTCCATTCCTGCCTTGTGGGTTTATTTATTGGCCACTCTGTCAGTGAACCACAGGGTCTTTGAGCATGGACTGTCCTTGTCATTTTCTCCCCAGATTTAGCCAAATGCTTAGCACGTAGTAGGAACTCAACACATGTTAGATAAATTCAGCATTTGTTTTCCTAAGAGTCATACTCTTGGACTGAATTTTATATGAAAATTTAATTATTTGCAGCTTACAAAGGAATGGAAATGCAGAGGGAGCAAAATTGTGAAATGAAGTAGAATTCAAGATGATATCGTTAAAGAAGTCAGAGAAGCACTTTGCTTGACCATATGATGCGATTGATGAGAAAGCAATATTTCCACGGGGTGATTTTCTCTAGGACACCTTGCTATCCTCCTTTCTTCAAGCCTGGGTTAGGTTTCTTCCCAAGTTGCCCCAAACCCCTCACCTCTCTCAGAACCCCAACTAACGTCATCATCTCTCCTGGTGGATTTCCCCCACAATTCTGGGAGTTCCTGGGGAGAAGTGACGTGTCTTTCTGTCTTTCTATCTTCAGTATTTGATAAATGGTGAATGAATGAATGAGACAAAGACATGAAACTTTTGCACAAAATAAGATGACATCAAAATATATAAAGGAAAAATTGTTATAAATGGGAGTAGAAATGACAGCCATGCAATCATGAGACCTCTTAACACACCACTATCAATCTATGACAAATCAATTCAATAAAGAATAAATAAGGGCAAAGAAGAATTGAACTATGTAACAAGGTTACATTAATATATGCTGAACTTCGTAACCCAGAAACAGAAAATGCTTCTATAAATCAAACATTTACCGAAATGGATCATGACTAGTTTCCACCTAGTGCACAAAGCGCAAATTATATAAAACAGGTTCCTAAAGGAAATACAGAAAGAGAAAAGAAAGAAAAAGGAAAAAGAGAAATAGCAGACGTTTTGGAACATCCAACCACTTGGAACGTAAATTTATTTTCCTAAATGATTAAAAATTTGTGGAGAGGAACATTTAAATGTACGTTTAAACGTAAAGGCCACAGAGGAATCATAAAAACAAGTCAATAAATATAAGTAAATAAAAATTTTAAACGTACATAAGCCCAAAACAGCACAAACAAAATTAAAAGGCTCTTAGAAGATATTTGCCACAAATAGTTGACATGCTTAAAAACGAAGAGTTTTCACAAATCAGTGAGAAAAATACTAATAACTACAATTTTAGTGGTAAATCATATTAATATATAATTTAATAATAATGAGATAGAAAGGGGCTATTTAAATACGTTTAACTTTGTTAAGAGTGAATTATAATTTAAAACAAAATCTTATTTTTCCTATTAAAGAAAGAAAATATTTTGGTTTTATTATGGCTTTATGTTGATTGCTTTGTTTCTTAAATGCTTGTTTTCAGTACTGATCAGGTATGATGAAAAAACCCACTCTAGCAGTCCATTAAGGAAGTATTAATTTGCCCAATCTTTATAGAAAGCAATTTAGAAAGCTTCACCAATGGTCTTACAAATGTTGTCATTATTTGAAAGACTAATTCCCTTTCCAGAGATCCAGCTCAAGAAAATCATCCTAATTTGATCCTCTGATTTACTGATAAAATTATAATTTTATAGCATTATTTATAATGTAGAAGAATAAGAATACCTCAAATGTCTAACAGTAGGGGAAAAGTCTAGTGTGTATATGCAGTGCACTATCTCTAAGCTATCAAAATTACGGTTATAATATAAAGATTTTAACAACATGAAAATATTTACATTGTTTCAGTCAAGTCGGTATATAACAATTCACCCTAAAACCTAATGCCTTTGAACAATAACGGTTTATTATTTCTCCCGGGTCTATAGGTAGACTGTGTGCTTCCCATGTTTTTTGGCTAAATTCTGGGACAGCTGGAAGGTCTAGAATTCAGGCGTCCTTAAACTATGGCCTGCGGGCCACATGTGGCCCACCTAGGACATTTATCCGGCCCGCCAGTTGTTTTTGCCACTGCTGCCTGTCCTGCTTAGCAGCCGACTGGCCCCAGGGCCCACAGTCCAGCCCTCCAACGATCTGAGGGACAGTGAACTGGCCCCCTTTTTAAAAAGTTTGAGGACCCCTGGTAGATGTTTCCTTGTCTGTCTTATCCTGGGTTCTCCTCCATGAGTCTCTGCTTTACAGTTCCTTAGACTTCCTCAGAGAATAGAGACTGGAATCCAAAAAGGAATCTAAGCAGCAAAGGTGGAGGCCACGGATCACTTAAGGCTTAGTCTCAGAAGTCACAGAGCGTCACTTTAGCTGCTGTGTTTTATTGGACAAACAAGACCCAGGGCCAGCTCCATTGCAAGGGAAGGGAGAAGAGATTGCATCTCTCAATGGGAGGATGTGGCCCTTCTACGCCATCACAGTAACACAACATTAAATAAACAAAGAAGGATTTTATATACATAAACTCAACTCTGATGTATAATGTTCATAAATATTTTTACATTTTCTATGAATAAAAAAATACAGCGAACATAGATGTATCTTTTTACACAGACGATAAAAGACCAGAGGACAAAATGCTAACCAGGATCATCTCTAGAGAGTTAGAAGAAGCCTGATGATAATTTTATTTTTTAAAATGTTCTGTTTTTTCAAAGTTATGGAAATGTATTACTTTTAAATTGGAGCACAAATGTTATTGTAAAGATATTTCATTCCCATATAGAAACATTTAAAGCAATTTCCTACAAAAAGCTAGAAAGCACTAAAGGAAATTGAATCAGAAGTGGAGGAGGACCAGCATCAAATTGAAAAGCAAAATAAAACAGACAGCACCTGGATAATTCACTTCTTGACTATACAGAATATTAAGCATTTGAATCATCAGATACTTTATGGCAGATTTATGGCCATATTGAACAAATGTGTAACTGATTTTCATCTTTCATTATACTTACATTACATATAAACTATTTTTCTGCCTCCAAAAAGAATAAAAGACAAAGGAACCAAACGTTCCTGTTTTCTATGTATGGATCTAAGCCAAGATAAAATAGATGCCACAGAAGCCTTGAGGCAAGGACTAATAAAAATTGAAAATTTGTAGTGTATGTATTATTTAAAAAACCTAAAAATAAAAATGACACACTCAAAAGAGGTAATCCCACTGTTGTTTCTCTTGACCCTATGATTTTATAAAGTTAAAATGAGGGGTTTTTTTTAAACAAAGGCATGCTGTCTTAATAATAGCATTGTAAATTAATTTTGCATGATTTTGATGGCGACTCTAGACAATGCAGAAACGCTAACGAAGAAAAAAATAGACATTTCTCTTACAGAACACTTTAGATAGAGATTATTTTCAAGGACCCAGACCTGCTATTTAATAACCTGTCTAGCCTTTCCAGAATTGTCAGTAGAGCCCAGTTTTTATCTTTGTATCCTGATGGCCTGAAGGTCTACAAATAATTTTGGCTCACACCAAAAATCATAGACCGGAGAAAAGAATTTTCTTTCCCTCCCAGAAAGCAGCAAAGATTCTGTGATCTAACACAATTTTATAACAAAGAGAATACTAGGAAAGTGTTAGCCCACATGTTTACAGATACACATCTGCTAAACTTCAAAGTATCACCTCTGCCGGTCTAGAAGGACTCTTGCTTCTATGAGATGAGCCAATTGCAAACTAACATAAAATCTTAAATTCCCCCAGCCCACTGAATGGACTCCCTCTTGGTCAAAAAAAATCCTTAAAGCTGAGTTGCCAGCTATTAGGAGAAAGGGGTTTAGACATGCCTAATTATGCCCTGTTCCTTTTAGATTTATTCATTGTAACAGTAAGATACAAAATCATGAACAAGTCTAAGGCCACGGAAGACAAAGGGTAGGTCATCTATTTCCTTAACAGATCACTGAGTCTCAGTATCTGTCTGCTGTATGTTTGGTGGCTTGTTTGTGATTAGCAGACTTCCTTATCTTAAAACAATCCAAGCCTTTAGACAAAGCTTCATTTCTTAAAGTAATTACAAATCAAAGAATCTTTAAACCCACCTATAACCGGTAATCTTCTCCAATCTCAAGAAGTCCTGCCTTTTCAGGCCAAACCAATGCATCCTTGCCATGTATAGATTTATCACTTATGTGCAACTCCTGTCTGCTAAAATATATAAAATCAAACTGTAACCCAACCACAGTGGGACCACTTGCTCACAGCTTCTTGCACTGGCTCTTCAGGCCATAATTACACTTAATTGGCTAGATTACACCTCTTTAAATTATTTTACAGAACTTGGGTTCTTTTCCATTGACACTATTTTTCTCACAAGCTGAGATTTCTAACCCCAGCCACTGCGCAATTCCCACCTCCATGAATTCTCAGCAGTCTTTTCCAAAACGCCTGCGTGAGCTATAGTATTCCTTTCACTACTAACAGGTAATGATATGTACTATGCAGAATATCTATTCCATACAAGATTATTTCTAAATCATATTTCTAAATCATTAAACATAAAGCTCTTTCTTTAGGTAATTCTTTTAACAGGTAAGGCCAATTAGGTAGCAAGTACTCCTTTGAGTCCAGCTAAATACATAAAACATTTTTAATAGTTTTCTATTAAGAGTAAAGATAATCCTATCGAAGCTTTGATAATACCTATTTAGACTCACTTAATGCTGTTTAAAACTCCATAACATATTTTTGTAGACTAAGAATTGCAGCCTCTTTAAACACTAATGAGACCTCAGGAGATTATTCTGAATTCATCGTTTGCTTGTGCAGAGTTCTTTTACCTTCATTAAGCTTAAAAAATTTTTCATAACTATTTTCATTGTCAGTAGACCCTAAGTGCATTCTACTGAGAGAGAAAACACTTTAATTTGTGTTTTTTGTTGTTTGTTAGTTAGTTTTAGGGATTTACTTAGACCTTTGAGATGTTTTTCCTTTTCATGACCTACTGACTGATTCATCTCATTCAAGTTCAAATTTTTACCTATTTGCTACATCTGTGTTGCAGAAATTTAGTTTGCTGGGTTGCCAGTTTGTTTAATGATTTGAGACCTACTCTACCTGAAAATAGAACTGAAAATTAAAACTTTATGACATGTTTAAATAAACCCATTAAAAAATTTCCTTTATGGTGGTGCCTGTAGCTCAAGCAGCTAAGGCACCAGCCACATACACCAGAGCTGGTAGGTTCAAATCCGGCCTGGACCTGCCAAACAATGACAATTACAACCAAAAAATAGCCAGGCGTTGTGGCAGGCGCCTGTAGTCCCAGCTATTCCGTAGGCTGAGGCAAGAAAATAGCTTAAGCCCAGGCGTTTGAGGTTGCTGAAGCTGTGATGCCACAGCACCCTACCTAGGGCAATAGCTTGCGGCACTCTGTCTCAAAAATAAATAAATAAATTTAGAGATTTAAATTTAAGATTTTGTTCGCAGTCTTATTCCACATTTCTCACCGGATCCACGTTTTTCCGTGTACCCTATTCTTTAAAAAACAGCCACATGATACAGGAGAATCAAGGCCAACCCAAGCAACAACATAAGGACAAACAGCTAGAAGCAATGACTTTGTAATGTGACAAGGAACCTGGTTCTACCCAAGGCTAAGTCTGGGCATCAAACAGAAGTCTCTGAAAGTGTAACTCCTGCTAAGTGTTAAGTCTTTCCCAATCTCCCATTTCCTTATCCCTCCCTCTTTCTTTCAGTCTCTGAGAAATACAGGACTGATCCTTCCTCGTTTACCTAAAGTCTCAACTTCCGTTAACCAAATACCTCATGCCCAAATCCAAAGAATGATATAATTCCAGTGTCCAACACTTTTGAAGTAAGAGTTTTCATTTTTGCAAAATTTTTTTAACAGCTAGAGCTTTGGTTGTAGGAAAGACTCTATCATTTCCCAATAGTGCAGATACTATTAATAAATTAATAACATGTTCAAAATCAGCTCATTTAGGGTCACATGTAGTGATAGCAGTAAAAATACTCCCACTTCCTACCATGATCTTATTGTCTGTCACACAACTTTTATTATACTACTTTGTGTGGGTTTTTCTTAATATACACGAATCATCTGATTTTCACAAAAGGCACATTTCTTTATCTTTAGACCATAAAGTATAAAGTTACATTTCAAAGGCAGGATTTCTGAATGTCTTCCTTAAAGAAACATCAAAGTCTGCTTTTATATTGGATGAATAGCAGCATACCGATTTTAAGCACATGTAAATATCTGTCTTACCTTGAAGTGCTGGAGTTGTACAAGATTAGGAATGAAAAGAGGCATTTTAAAACTATCCCTTTGATAATTTCTCCCGGTTTCTTATACCAAAGAAAACTTATACTAAGATATACTAAAGTTCACATTTTTAGCCAAAATTACTCTATAATAAGTGGTATGTTATCACTGCAGATGTATCACGTAAAGTGTCTCTCCCTAACGGACCTCAGTCTAGTTCATCAACAGGATTTATCTTTTAATCTCCTAACTTCCTTTTGAGTCTATATTTACACTGTGAAGAATTTTATTCCAGTCTGTTCGAAAAGATCTATTTATTTTTTTTCTACTTCAGTGCTTCTCTATCAAAGAGGGTTCATTGCATCCAATCCCACCATGGCCCAAGACGAGAGTTGCTCTCGTTACTTTCATGCTGAAAGGCTTTACGACATGCACTTCAACAAAGCAGAATATCAAGTTTCCTACTACAGAATATCTAATTATCTGAAAAAGAAAAGCCAAAATAAACAAACAAAATCTCTGGAAGTAATTGAGCTCTGAGTGAAGAAATTTAGCATAGGGTTAGTTGGTTAATCATGATTGTTTTGGTTTACATATGCCTTTATCCTTTACATGTAGTTTAGCTCTAGTTCATTTAGAAGGGAATGCTTTAACTTAATTGCTCCAAATGAAGCATTATGAAATTACAAAAAAGCTTCTGCCCATATTTTTATTCCTTCATATTTTATAATGTTTTAAAATTTAAAAACCATCTTAATAAGAAGTAACTTGGCTATTCAGGCAATGCTTTGTTAGTCAGGGTAGGAATTGTTATATATCTTTTTATAAGGAGAAAATCAAAGTTCAGTGGACGTTAAATACTATCCAGGAAAACAAACAAATAAAAAAAATACTGTCCAGGGTTCACATTACCAGCAACTGCAGCACTGAACCTGGAAGCCTAAGCTACTTCCCAAGGGTTCTTTATCTTTCATTAATAATATATTGATAACATCATCCCTACAAGAAATACTAAATGCCTATGAGTAGTACTATTTTAAAGCAGTGTTATAAACACAAAATGCCTATTCGTAGTGTTATTTTAAAAAAAATAGTATTAAGTATAAGAAGTAAACTATACAACCTTTGTTTATGAGTTTATATTCTAGTGCTGAATAATAAATATTAGGAGGAAAACACAGAAATATGTTTTCTGCATAAAAAGTATGTAGAAACATAGACAACTTTGAGATGTACCATCAGTACATGTTAACACAGTAGGTAGCGATCAAGCAGGCCCCAGGGAAGCACAAAATTTCCTTTGAGTTTGCTCAAGAGATCACTGTATTATTCCAATTTAGTGACTAAGAGTGACAAATTTTGCTTCAACCATTGTTCAATGTCATCTTTGTCTTATATCATCTCTGTCAGAGAAATATGCTTGGTTTCAAGGTCACCAAACTAGGTGACTGCTGTAAACAATTTCTGCAGTCAATTCATAGTCTCTCCACAGGGCACCTTATAGTAGGTAAGAAAACACTAAGCAGCTCTGAAACCAAGATGAAACCTCACCACGAGAATGGGCATCAGCCCATTACCCTACACCGCCAGAGCTACAGACAGCCAAGTTAATACTCTTAGCTAAAAGACCTTGGAATTAATCAAGTATGTCACTCTCTGTATTAGTTTCAAATTATTTTATAATATTACATAGTAGCTAAATACCATTTATAAAATTTCATAGTTAGGGCATAAACTTTATGGTCTTCTTGTCCAGATTTGTCATTTTCTCTTTAGCAAAGACTCTCTGGTAATGTAATGAGCACATAAACACTCTACCTGCAAACTGGTTTATGAACAACACGTGGATGCACCTTCTAGAGGTGACCTGCAAACCACTCACTCCACCTGTGGATCCCTGTCTGTTTACATGGCTTCATTATATCCTGCAAAGTAAAGACCGTGCCATCCATGTCACTACTCTCCAACTATTTGGGGGGGGGAGGGGGACACAGGGGTTTCTTCAAATAATTATTTGTAACCTAACACAGACCTGCATGGAGTTCCACTGTCCATCGTGTCTGGTACATGATTCACACATGCAAATTCAATAATACACCGACTGGTTGGTCTATACAAATCAATGAGGCAAGGCCACCGATCCCAAGCATGAACCTCAAGGCAATGTCAAATTGCTAGAAAATTTTCTAAGCACTTACGCTTTATTTCAGTAACAGAGTTCATGGACATTGAATAGCTCTGGTCTAAATTTTCCTCAGAGATCCATGACCCCTTAGTACAAAGCTGTGACCACCAGAGGACATAGCTTAATTGCTATTATCTAACAGAATGGTTCCTCGGGAGGACAATTCCAGTCAAAACAGCTAGAAGGAATTATTTTCTTACTTCCTTCTATATATAGGACATGTCCAAGGATGGACACTTCTTCTTTAAAGGTGAGAGCGAGACCTCACTTTTAAAAAGGTATAATCTCTGCCCCAAACTAGGAGTTATATGATATAAAACATGTTGGAAGTATCCTAGGAAAGGAATACAATTTACATTAATGGTAACAAGTTGACTAACTTAAATAACTTGCAGTTAGTAATTCAGAAATCAAAAAATATTTAATATACAGGCACCATTAGTTTTATTAAGCTTCACTTTACTGCAGTTCACAGACCTTGAATTTTCTACAACTTAAAGGTTTATGGCAACCCTGTGCCATGAAAATCTCTGAGCTCCATTTTTGCAACAGCATCTGTTCACTTCCCATCTCTCGTAACACATTTTAGTAATTCTTGAGTTTGATAAATTTCTTAAGTATTATTACATCTGTTATGGTGATCTGTGATTAGTGATTTTTGATGTTACTATTATAATTGTTTAGGGGTGCTGTGAGCTGTGCTTATAAAAGACAACAAACAGTTAACAAATGTGTGTCTTCTAACTGCTCCACTCACTGGCTTTTCCCCCATTTCTCTCTCTCCCCAGGCCTCTCTATTCCCTGAGACACACCAGTTTTGAAATTAGGCTGATTAATAACTCTGCAATGTCCTCTAAGTGTTCAAGGAAAAGGAAGAGTTACATGCCTCTCACTTTAAATCAAAAGGTAAAAATGATTAAGCTAAGTAAGGAAGGCACACTGAAAGCTAAGATAGCCCATAGGCTAGGCTTCTCATGCCCAACAGTTTGCCAAATTGTAAAAACAAAGGAAATATTCTTAAGGGAATTAAAAGTACTATTCCAATGAACACATAAATAAGACAGCAAAGCTGTCAATGGCTGATGGGGGGAAAGTTTGAATGGTTTTGGATAGAGTAAAGCAGCCACAACATTTTAAACTCCTAGAGCCTAATCCATCAGAAGGCCCTAATTCTCTTCAATTCTGTGAAGTCTGAGAGAAGTGAGAAAGCAGAAGAAAATTTGAAGCTAAAAGAGGTGGGTTATTTTGGTGAGGGAGGGAACTGCAACCCAGCAGAGTGAGAATTCCCCAAGTGGGGATTTTCCCCACTGATGGCCAGGAGACAAAGAGATCAATGGTATGAAAGATTCCCACACAGAGTTTCTGTTGAAACCCAGAGAGACAGATACCGTATCTGCCTGTAGTGAGGCAGACAGGTGTTGCCTTGAACCAAAAGCTCAAGTGGTTTTTGTTAGAATTTGGGGGACGTGCTTATACAAAGTAAGAAGTTAACAGTCTTATGACTCAATTAAACAGATGGTCTTGTGGTCAAGGAAGAAGGCTATCAGTGTGAAGGACAGTAAAGTATTAAATCAGAGATTAAACAACTCCTTTGTAGGGGCTTATTGAGGAATGGTGGCAGTCCACAGGCTAGATAGCTATGGCTTAAGGGTTATTGTCAGCTACCTTCTAACTCTACTAATATCTTGTCTCTGCTAAGCTGCTGATTTCTAGCTAGACCTTTCCCAGAAAGTTTCTCTTTCTAATCTGCTGAACATTCTGACCACCCCGAACATACCACCATAGGTGTGCAGAGCAGGGGGGCTGAAGCCCGGTCCATTCCTCTGAGAGTCCTCTGGAATGTCAGCCTATACTATGCTTCTACCTACAGTTGGTTCCTGAGCCTTAAGAAAAGAAGCTAGCTCCATAAAGATGAGGCAGCAGGTGCTGATGTAGAGACCGCAATAAGTTATCAAGAACATCTAAGATCATTGACGAAGACGGCTACACCAACAATACACTTTCTTTTTTTTTTTTATTAAATCATAAAGAGATATATCATGTATACATTAATGCATTTATGGGGTACAATGTGCTGATTTCATATACAATGTGGAATGCTTACATCATATTGGTTAATATATCCCTCACCTCATTTACATAATTATTGTGATAAGACATTTATATTCTATACTTAATAGATCTGACATGTACCCTTGCAATATGCACCATAGATGTGATCCCACCATTCATCCTCACAATACATTTTCAATGAGGATAAACAGAAGGTGCCATCTAGAATTTTCACAGCTACACAGGAGAAGTCAATGCCTGCCTTCAAAGCTTCACAGACAGGCTGACTCTCTTGTTAGGGGCTAAGGCAGCTAGTGACTTTAAGTTGCAACCAATAAACATTTGCCATTCTGGAAATTCTAGGGCCCTTAAGAATTATGCTAACTCTACTGTGTCTGGGCCCAAGAATTGGAACAGCAAAGGCTGGATGTCTATTTATAGCATGTTTTACTGAATATTTCAACCCACTATTGAAATCTGCTCAGATAAAAAAAAAAAATCCTTTCAAAATACTACTGCTCATTGACAATGCATGCAGGTACCTAAAAGCTCTGATGGAGATGTACACAGAGATGAATGTTGTTTACATGGCTGCTGACACAACATCCATCCTGCAGCCCTGGGCCAAAAAGTAATTTCAACTTTCAAATTTTATTATTTAAAAAATGCATTTTACAAAACTATAACTGTCACAGACGGTGATTTCTCTGATGGATCTGAGAAGTCAACTGAAAACTTTCTGGAAAGGATTCACCATTCTAAAATGCTGTTAGGTACATGGAGGAGGTCAAAGTACCTATATTAACAAGTATTTGAAGGAAGTTGATTCCAACCTTCACAGATGAATTTGAGGAGTTCAAGACTTTAGTGGAGGAAGTAGCTGCAAATGTGGTGGAAACAGCAAGAGACTGGAATAGCAGAGAAGCCCAAGATGGGACTGAATTAGTGAAATCTCATGATAACATTTTAACAGGAGGTTTTTTTCATGAATGAACAAAGAAAGTAATTTCTTAAGTAAATTTTGAGTAATTTCTTAAATAAATTCTTGATGGAATTTATTCCTGGTGAAGATGTTATAAACATTGTTGAAATGACAACAAAGAATTTATAATATTACATAAATGTAGTTGATAAAACAGTGGCTGAGGTTCGGCGCCCATAGCACAGTGGTTATGGCACCAGCCACATACAATGAGGCTGATGGCTTCAAAACCAGCCTGGGCCAGCTAAACAACAATGACAACTGCAATAAAAAATTGCTGGGCATTGTGGAGGGCGCTTGTAGTCCCAGCTACTTGGGAGGCTGAGGCAAGAGATTGCTTAAGCACAAGAGTTGGAGGTTGCTGTGAGCTGTGACGGCACAGCCCTCTTCCAAGGGTGACATAGTGAGGCTCTGTCTCAAAAAAAAAAAAAAAAGAAAGAAACAAAAACAACAACAACAGTGGCTGGATTTAAGAGGATTGATTCCAATGGGAAAGAAGTTCTACTGTGGATAAAATACTATCAGACAGCATGGCACCCTACAGAGAAATGTTTCATGATGAGAAGAGTTGATTGATGTGGCAAAGTTTATTGTTGTCTAAATTATAAGAAATTGCTGCAACCACCCCAACTTTCAACAACCACCACACTGATTAGTCAGTAGCCATCAACATCAAGAAAAGACCTTCAAAAAGACTGTCTAATGAAGGCTCAGATAATCACTAGCATTTTTAGCAACAAAATATTTTTTTATCAATATATGTACTTTTTTAGATCTAATGCTGTGGCACATTTAGTCTACAGTATATTGTAAAAAGAACTTTTAAGAGAGACACTATGAAAGGTTTGAGATACACAAAAATTAAGAAACATAAAATCATTTTGATTACTATATTTTCTGAAAATAATTGCCATGACATTCTATGCCCTTTGCAATCTGTTAAACCATTTTTTAAAACATCTTTCCACTCATTTTCTTCAAATGTTGTAAGCTCACTTTTGTAAGTGTGATCAGCTTCTTCAAGGCTAGAGAACCTTCTTCTGAGCATTTTTTTACTGGAGGGAACAGGAAATAAACATCTGAGGCAGATCAAGACTGTAGGGTGCGTGAGTCATAAGTTTAACCTCTGTGGACTCAGGAACTGAATGGGGATTTGACTGTGTTCGCAGATGCATTGTCGTGGCGCAAGATGGCCCCCTGCAGTCCTGTCTTTGGCTGCCATTCTTGAACTTCCCAAAAAACTTTCAGCAAGCATACTGTTGTTTACCACTGAGCAGTGACAAGCCTTTTCTCCTCCAGAAAAACAGTTCCCACTGACCGCTTTTGGAGAAGAAAGTTTCCACCATTTTCTTTCCGACACTTCAGGGCCACTTCACTTTTGTTGGTGGATTTTCATCAGAAAAAATCCACACTATCAGCTGACACTTCCTCTGGGCTCAAACTGGTAAATCCAGATGTTATCACCAGTAATGATTCAGAAACGTGTCTAGACATGCCCTCATGAAATCTGACCAGCATTTCTTCACACCATTCATATGGATGAGCTTTTGCTCATCTGTCAAAGTGTGAGGCACCCATTGGGATGAAACTTCCCTGACTCAAACCTAGTCATGCAGGATTTGGGACCCTGCCAGCAATCCATTCTGTGGCACCACTGCAGTATCCTTAAATGTCACTTGTTTGTTTTCACAAACCATTTTCCACAATGGTGAAGTTTTCCTCAGTCACTGTGCTTGCCAGACACCCACTCCTCTCCTCAGCTTTCAGGGAAGTTTAACCTCTTCTAAATTCTTGAAACCACCCAAAAAATGTATACAGGAAGGAGTGAGGTCCCCAAAAGCCTATTGCAAACACTCAACACTTTGAGACTCCTTTAACCCACTTTGAAAGTCACAGGAACTCATCACAGGAAAGTGCTCTCTTCCCAGCTCCGTAGCTGCTGCTGACTGAGTGCCACGTGGGAAGGAACAAAAGAAGCCTTCCCAGGAACACTGATAAGCTGAGCACCTCGAAACTCACACAGGTGAGTGAGTCAGAAAGCACCCTGGCAACTGTATTCTTGGAAGTGAAATAATGGACCAGAACACAGCCGGCCTTAACATTTTTGTAATGCCATTTGTGTATGCACTAGGCAACCGAAAGAATTAGCATGGCCCACTTTATTGTAATATTCACTTTATTGTCGTGGTCTGGAACCAAACCTGTAAACCACCAACATATGCTTGGAACACAACATGATAAAGGCAATTGTGAAATATATTGACTCAAACTTTTGCTTCCTTTAAGAAACACTACAAAGAGTACAATGTATATCCAAAGACAGTGTTTAAATAATCAGTGACAGAATATAGCCATTGGTGTACAAAATCTTAAGCAATATTATCTTCCTTGCCACTGACTTGATAGGGATGGAAAAGAAGACTGGAGGGAGGTGGCAGCCACCCTCCTATAGTCCTCCTCACAGTGCAGTGAGGCTGTGGAAAGTTCGAGGTGACAACACTGAGGGATAGCAGCAGGAACACTACTACTCTCCCCACCCACAGCTTCATAGAAAAAAGTTTTCAAAGATTTACTTGACTTTTAAGCTGAGACTCATTTTCTCTATTTCATAAAGAACTGAAAGTCAAGACCAGACACAGGGGACTCACATCTCTAGCCCCAGCTACTCAGGAGGCTGAAGCAGGAGGATCACTTGAGCCCAAGAGTTTGAGGTTACAGTAAACTATGATGATGTCACTGCACTCCAGCCTGGGCAACGAAGTGAGACCCTGCCAAAAAAAGGGGGGGGGGAAGGAAAGAAGGGAGAGAGGGAGGGAGGGAAGAAAAAAAACAAGAAAAGAAAAGAAAAAAAGGAATTCAGAACAGTCAAAAAGTTGCCCTAAGATCCATATTCCAACCAATATGCACCAATGGAAATTCTAAGTTAATTTATCATTATTGTGAATTGCAAAAGGAGCTTTCAAATATCCACTTAATGAGAAAGGAAGAACAAAAATACAACAACAGAATAAAGCAGGATAAGAGCTTTTGTGGGGGGGATATTATAACAGAAAGATTTGACATTTATTTTACCAGAAAGTATTCTCTAGTATTATATCCCAAGGTCAAACCTGTATGAAGGATAAAAATCAGGAAATGATTCAGGTTCACAGATCATCTCTTCTATTCTGAACACGGAGTGTTTGGGATACAAAAAAACAAAAAACAACAAAGGTACTTCGTACTAGAAGAATAGTGTTCTTCATTTCATCCACTCTGTCCTTAAATATCACTGACTTTTATTTGACCTCATTCACTTGTCATCATTATTACTCTTTTCTTTTCCTAACTTGGGCTGAACTTACAAGCCCCACTGGAGCTTTGTAATAATACAAAATAAATCCTGAAATATAGACTTGAAAATAGAGATAGTTCAATGAAGGTTGAGTTTCCAATTTTTTTCTTTCCTAGAACTGGTTCTTAATCACCAGCCTCTTCTTTTCTTTTATTTATGCTACATTTATCACTTCAAAATGGAACCAGAAGACAAGATACTCTATGGCTCTATACCTCGCCTTCAGAAATATCTACCATCAAAAGCCACTGGTTCAATATTCACTTCCTAAAGTAAGTCAGGGACAGACTGGCTGCTCTGAAAAGCCACCTTTGCATTGTTCTGAGGTCACGCTTCCTTCTCGTCCCAGCCACCACCACTGCACTGGCCTCCTGAACTGTGAGAAAATTAATTTCTATTGTTTTAAATTGCCTAGATTATGATAATTTGTAACAGCAGCTCTGGGCAACTAATATAAAAAATGTATCTAATTGGTCACAAGCAGGATTGGGCAAGAGAGGACAAATCAGGGGTTAAATTGCTCACCAAAATTAAGAAATTATGTTCAGAATTTGCATCCTATTGGTGGAGAAGCAGTGAGATTATTGTTGGCTGTAAAGAATAGCAAAGTAGTATGACTTAATAAGGAAGCCTGGATTAGAATCTGAGCCTTACCACTCACTTCATTACGTATTTAGACTCTGTGAGCCCTGGCTGTCTTCATCTGTGAAATGGGCATAATGTAGGTGAACAGTATGTGCTTCAGGTGATTAGATGAACCCTAAATAAGACCTCCTCCTAGCATATTCCTGGAAAGTAATAAATGCCCAGTAAATGTTGATCATCACTTAATGTCATGCATTCCACTGTTAATACATGAGCCAACAAAATAAGCATAAAACATTTTTTCCATCACTTCCTCAGAGGAATGTTATAATAAGAAGTAAGGAGAGGCTCGGCGCCTATAGCTCAACGGGCTAAGGCGCCAACCACGTACACCTAAGGTGGCGGGTTTGAATCCCCAGCCTGGACCCGCCAAACAACAATGATGGCTGCAACCAAAAAATAGCCGGGCGTTGTGGTGGGCACCTGTGGTCCCAGCTACTTGGGAGGCGGAGGCAAGAGATTCGCTTGAGCCCAGGAGTTGGAGGTTGCTGTGAGCGTGATGCCATGGCACTCTACCCAGGGGGACGGCTTGAGGCTCCCTCTCAAAAAAAAAAAAAAAAAAAAGAAGAAGAAGAGAAACGTATGAAGTGTCTAGCATAGTGCCTGGTACTATTCATAGGCACAGTAAATGGGAGCCAGCCAAATATTATAATCATTTTTCTTTTTCATTGGATAGAACTTTCAGTAAAGCGTGCAACTCCATGAATTTTAAATATGTATAACCGCCACCCAGTCAAGATGGAAAAGTTGCTAGCACCGAGGCTGGGTTCCTTATACCATTTTAATCCTATGTCTGTCCTGAGCAAAATGTAAGCCCCTGCTGTGAGTTTTATTTGCAATGTTTTCTCTTTTTCGTTTTGAGAATAAAGATTTAACAAAACCAAGGATTCGGAGTAACACAAATGTAGATTTGAGTGTTGGGCCCTTCTCATGTGTGCATTGTTCTTAATGTGTAAAATAAAAAATTTAGAAGAGACTCAGACCCTGGGAAAGTGTTCAGAAATCAGAAAACAAAAGTCAGGTTAAGTTCAATGCTAATTAATTTCTAGCCCAATATTAAAACTGCTGTCATTAGCTCAATTGCTGCCTTTCAATAATAGCCATTTACATATTTTCATGGTGATTTCTATTTATCTTTGTCTTACTTTAGCACAAACATTTCCCATACAGAGGGTATAAGATTCATCTTTATTGGATCTTTGCTGAGTCTTAAAGGGGACCCTCTAAATGTCTTTGTATGAGTACTGTAACCGGCCCCTCTCACTAAAAGGACTCCTTTTCCCCTTGGACAGATGACAGTTTTTGACCTTGTACCCACCAATGTGGGTGGGAGGCTCACATGGCACTGTGTGTGTAACTTTGTAGCACTTAGTAAACAGTGACCCATTGTATGAGCACCATGCAATGACAGTTGCTGGAGGGGGGAGGACCTGAAGACAGGAGACAAAGAGAGTCTGATTTAAAGAATGGGAAGCTTGCATCCTTCTAAATGATGGGACAGATCACTTCCCTGTTTAATTAACACTTCTCTAGTGGGCGGAGCATGGTGGCTCTTGCCTGTAATCCTAGCACTCTGGGAGGCCAAGGCCAGAGAATGGATGCCTTGAGCTCTGGAGTTTGAAACCACTCTGAACAAAATGAGACCCTCCTCTCTACTAAAAATAGAAAAACTAACTGGGCATCATGGCACCTACCTATACTCCCTGCTACTCTTGAGGCTGAGGCAAGAAGATTCCTTGAGCCCAGGAGTTTGAGGTTGCTGTGAGCTGTGCTGCCATGGCACTCAAGCCTGGAGACTCTGTCTCAAAAACAGAGAGAGAGAGAGAGAGAAAGAATTAAAAAAACAAAACGAGGTGGCACCTGTGGCTGAGTGGGTAGGATGCTGGCCCCATATACCAAGGGTGGCAGGTTCAAGCCTGGCCCCAGCCAAACTGCAACAACAACAACAACAAAATAGCCCAATGTTGTGGCAGGCGCCTGTAGTCCCAGCTACTTGGGAGGCTAAGGCAAGAAATCGCCTAAGCCCTGGGGTTGGAGGTTGCTGTGAGCTGTGTGACGCCACGGCACTCTACTGAGGGTGACAAAGTGAGACTCTGTCTCTACAAAAATAAATAAATAAATAAACAAAACAAAACAAAAACCCTTTCCAGTGGCTTATCACTACCCTGAGAATTCCAGGCTCTTCCATGGAGTGCAATAAGGCCTGGGGATTGAACCTTAGTCCCTCTCCCAGGCCCTCATCACCTATGACCCTCCCTCAACCGGTTCTGCTCTAGCTATGATTGTGGGTGCCGTGAAAAACAGGGGCTTTTACTTGTTTCCCTAGAACTAGAATGGTGTCTGGCACAGGGCAAAAGCTACGTGTATTTGAAATAAATGTACCTCCAGCCACACTGGCAGCTGTAATGTAGTAGTTATAAAGCGAGACTCTGGAGCAGGGTTCCTCAAAGTTTTTAAACAGGGGGCCAGTTCACTGTCCCTCAGACTTTTGGAGGGCCAGGCTGCGGGTCCCGGGACGAGTCGGCTGGTAAGCAGGACAGGCAGCGGCAGCAAAAACACCCAGCAGGCCGGATAAATGTCCTAGGTGGGCTGCATGTGGCCCACGGGCTGTAGTTTGAGGACGCCTGTGGAGTCTCAATCACAAATGCTTGTTTCTTCTCTTGTTTTGTCTTTGACCAAGGCAGTTGTGCTTGGTGCCTCAGTTTCTTTATGTATTAAATGGAGATACTGATAATACCTACTTTAGGGGGTCATTAGAAGGATTACTGGTAGGTGAGTTCCTCTATTTAAATAATTTAGTAAGTTCTTGTATTAGTTACCTATGTGCTTATGAATTGCCCCCAAACTTGGTGGCTTAGGGCAATAATAATCATTTATATCCTCACACTTTCTGTGGATCAGGAATTGAGAGTGATGTATGTGGATGGTTCTGCCTCATGGTCTCTTACAAGGTATTGGCTGGGGATGCTGTCATATGAAAGTCTGACTGGGGCTGGAGGATTCCTCACGTGGCTGGTGACTGGACGCCAGCTGTTAGCAGTAGGGCTCCGTCTCTCTCCATGTGGATCTCCCAGAGGGTTGCTTGAGTGTTCTTATGACAGGGTAGCTGGCTTCCCCCAGAGTGGATGATCCTAGAGAGTAAGGTTAAAGCCTAATGACATTTATGATCTGGTCTCCTTGTGGCTTCTTGAGCCTGCCAAACTCCTATTCCCTCCTCTCTCAGGACCATAAGTAAATATACTTTTCTCTTGTACTTTTTTGAGACAGAGTCTCACTCCATCTGGGTAGAGTGCCATGGCATCATCATGGCTCACAGCAACCTCAAACTCTTAGGCTTAAGCGATCCTGTTGCCTCAGCCTCCTAAGTAGCTGGGACTACAGGTGAGTGCCACAGTGCCTGGCTAATTTTTCTAATTTTTAATGGAGATAGGGTCTCCCTCTCAAGCATTCCATCCACCTCTGCCTCCCAGAATGCTAGGATTACAGGCATGAGGCCCCACTCCTGGCTCCCACCTCTCTTCCTTGAATGTAGTGTCACTCACTTCCTCTTAGAAGTCTTTGCAGGCTACCCTCCTTCACCCAGGCTAGACTTTGGGTTCCTTGTCTGTGCCCACACAGCCTCCTGGACTCACCCTATCCAAATATCTATTGAGCTGTATTCTCATTTCCCTTGAGTTGTGTCATCTTTAAGAGCTGGGATTTTGGAGTTGAACAGCCTTGTGTTTAGGCCCTGACTTGGTCTCTTATAAGCTGTGTGGCCTTGAGCCTCAGTTTTCCCATCTATAAAGTAGGAGAAGATGGCAGGGAAACATCTTATCCAGCATCCTCTAGTGAGGGTTGCTGCGCTGGATCAGCCCCTGCCAACTGGTCTCCCCAGCCTCTGTACCTGCTGCTTCCCTCCCTTGTAGTCCCAGCCCCTGGGAGTCTCTTCCAGCCTTTCCCTCCTCAGGTATTTGCATTTTCTTTTCTTTTTTCTTTCTTTCTTTTTTTTTGAGACAGAGCCTCAAGTTCTCACCCTGGGTAGAGTGCAGTGGCATCACAGCTCACAGTAACTTCCAACTCCTGGGCTCAAGTGATTCTCCTGCCTCAGCCTCCCAAGTAGCTGGGACTACGGGCGCCCACCACAACGCCCAGCTATTTTTTGGTTGCAGCCGTCATGGTTGTTTGGCGGGCCTGGGCTAGATTCCAACCCGCCAGCTCAAGGGTATGTGGCTGGCGCCTTAGCCACTGGAGCCACAGGCGCCAAGCCTGTTTACATTTTCTATTCCCTTTTCCTCATACGCCACTCCAAAGATCAGGCCCTCTTTGCTTCCGATCAAGCGTCAACCTCCCTTGCAAAAGCCTCGCCCTATCTCAAGTACCTTCTTGAGACTCACTTGTGGTCTCTGAGACTACTTTGCCTCTTGGCCCCTTGGTGCCTGGCATGCTTGTTGTTTGTTGAATGGACTCTTCATTCCCTTTGTCAAATGTTTGCCATATTCCATTCACTAAGTACCTCATACCAGCTGATTTTCAACCAGCACCGTCTGCCCATCTCCCTGTCTGCCTTCGTCCCTCCATCCCTTCTTTCCTTTTTTTCTTTTATTGTAGTATAATTCACATAATAAATAGACCTTCTTAAATGTCCTGTCTAGTCCCTGAACATTTTCGTCTTTTTAAAAGGAAACTCCATGCCCGTTAAGCAGTCTGTCCCCATTCCCCACCCCTCAACCTCCAGCAATCTGCTGTCTTGTCTCCGTGGATTTGCCTGGTCTGGACTTCTTACTTAATAGAATTATGTAAGGTGTAATGTTCTGTGACTGGCTTCTTAGCATTATGTCGTCAGGGTTCACCCATGTTGCAGCATGTGTCAGAGACTCATTTCTTCTTATGGCTGAGTAATAATATTGCATTGTGTGGATAGGCCACATGTTATCCATTTACCTGCTCATTGATGGACATGTGGCTTGTTTCCATCATTCGGCCACTATGACTAGTGCTGCTGTGGACATTTATGGACAAGTGTTTGAATATCTATTTTCAGATCTTTTATTATTATTATTATTTTTGAGACAGAGTCTTACTTTGTCACCATCGGTAGAGTGCTGTCATGTCTTAGCTCACAGCAACCTCAAACTCAGGGCTCCAGTGATTCTCTTGCCTCAGCTTCTCTAGTAGCTGGGACTATGGCGCCTTGATGCCCACCTATTTTTTTAGAGATGGAGTCTCCCTCTTGCTCAGGCTGGTCTCCAATTCTGAGCTCAAGCGATCTACCTGCCTCAGCCTCCTAAAGTGCTAGGATTATAGATGGGAGCCACCATGCATGACTCTATTTTCAGATCTTCTGGATATGTGTCTAGGAGTGGAATTGCTGGATCATGTTGCCCTCAGTATAGTGCTATGTCATCATAGCTCACAGCAACCTCAAACACTTGTGCTCAAGTGATCCTCCTGCCTCAACCTCCCAAGTAGCTGGGTTACAGGCGCCCACCACAATGCCCAGCTGGTTTTAGAAATGAGGTCACACTGTAGCTCAGCCTGGTCTTAAACTCGTGATCTCAGGCAATCCTCCCGCCTTGGCCTCGCAGACTTACTGGGATTACAGGTGTGAGCCCCTGTACCCTGCCTATGCTTAACTTTTCTGAGGAATGGCCAAAGTCAGTGCCTCTTCACCTTCTGTGATGGGTGACTATAATTACCATTGTTCAGCGGGGACGAGGGTGGGGGGTACTGAAATGACTCAAACAAGATCTCTATGTGGCCATAAAGTGGTGATCTGACAAGAGTTGACCACAGTGTATGACTACAGAGATGCCAGCCTCTCCTGTGCCCTCCTCAAGGGGCACTGTCTCAGGAAGGGACCTGGAAAGCCCTGATGAGACAGTACTTGGACTGACCTTGCCCACCAGAGGGTGAGACTTGGTCTGGGCCTCTGGAGCAGGAAACACCTGGAATGGTAAAGGGACCCAACTCAGCAGCCCCTCTGGGCTACTCCTGTGGGAGGAGCTGGAACTTTGTTTTTGTTTTTTGTTTTTTTTTTTTTTTGCAGTTTTTGACCAGGGCTGGGTTTGAACCCGCCACCTCTGGTATATGGGGCCAGAGCCCTACTCCTTTGAGCCACAGGTGTCACCCATTTTCTTTCTTGCTTGCTTTCTTCCTTTCTTCCTTTCTTTCTTCCTTCCTCCCTCAGTTCCTCCTTTCCTTACCCTTCCCTATCCTTTTCCCTTCCCTATCCCTTTCCCTTTCCTAATAAATGAAGAACACCTCTGGCAGTGGCTTTTATGGAGCCTGCTGGTGATCAGCTGTGTAACCTTGGGCAAGTCCTATAACTCTCAGAGCCTCACCTTTCCCATCTATAAAATGCAAATAATTATACCCCATTTGCTAGGATCTCTGAGAGGACACAAGGAGATAAGCATGTCAAAGACTGACCCTCCAGGCCAGTGCAGTAGCTTTGGGAGGTGGAGTCAGGAGATCCTGTTTCTACAAAAACTAGAAAAATTAGCCATGCATAGTGGCAGGCACCTGTAGTCCCAGTTACTCTGGAGGCTGAGGCAGAAGAATTGCTTGAGCCCAGGAGATTGAGGTTGCACTGAGCTGTGATGATGCCACTGCACTTTAGCCCAGGTGACAGAGTGAGACTCTATCTAAAAAGAAAAAAAAAAAAAAAAGGCTGGGCCCAGTTGTTTACACCTGTAATCCTAGCACTCTGGGAGGCTGAGGTGGGAAGATTGCTTGAGCTTAGGAGTTCAAGACCAGCCTGAGCAAGAGCAAGACCCCATCTCTACTAAAAATAGAAAAACTCTATTTTTAGAAAAAAATTGTAGAAGAACTCTAAATAATAGCCAAGGCATTGCAGTGGACGCCTGTAGTCCCAGCTACTCGGGAGGCTGAGGTGGGAGGATTGTTTGAACCCAGTAGCTTGAGGTTGCTGGGACTCCATGGCACTACAGCGTGGGCAACAGAGTAAGACTTTATCTGAAAACAAAACAAAACAAAACAGAAAACTGAGCACTCAAGTGGGAACTATTGGTGCTCTCATTATTCTTATTGGGCCTTCTCTGGCCCTGAGGTTCTAAAGTCTGGTGACTGGGCAGTGCTTATACTTTCTGGAGATGGTGCTGTTTGGGATTTGAAGTTGAATAACCACTCTTGGGCCTGTTTCAGTATTAAACTTGCAGACAAATAACCATTTGTTTATTTTTTCCCCCTTATCTGCTAAACCCATTCACCTCAGTCACTCATCACCCTTAAAAGTATCTCTGGCGGGAGGCAGGTCTGGACACAGCTCAAGATTACACAGGCCGTTTTCAGGCTGCTTAGTTCTCAGGTGACCCACCCGTCTGAGCTATTTTTTTCCTCTCCATCTAGAAAAGACTAGCTCTGCCCAGCAACCCAGGCCTGGAATAGGCCCAAAGGCCCCTGGTGGCTTTTTTTGTTTGTTTTTTCAGGAAGTGAAGAATTTAGAGGGATAAAAGGGGGAAATAACTTTTTAGTGTTGTAACCTTTGTTGGAATCTGATTGCTTTTTAAAGGAGGATTGTTTGAGTCTGGGACCACCTAGACCTTGTGCCTGGGCTGTCCCCACCCTCAGGGGAGGAGGAAGGGAAGAGAATGGACTCTGAGTGCACCAGGCCCTGGGAATCTGGTGGTAAAGGAGGCAGGCAGGGTCCCTGATGTCATAGAGCTTCTATTCAAGGGGGATGCACCAAACAGATGTAGAGGAAAATAGGAGGCCAGGCATAGTATTTGGGAGGCCAAGGTGGGAGGATCTCATGAGGCCAGGAGTTTGAGACCCACCTGGGCAACACAGCAAGACCCCATCTCTAAAACATTTTTTAAAAAGTCCGCTGGGTATTGTGGTGCATTATTATAGTCTCAGCTACTCGGGAGGCTGAGGCAAGAAGATAGCTTAAGCCTGGGAATTTGAGGCTGCAGTGAACTATGTACACTCTAGCCTGGGTGACAGAGCAAGATTTTGTCTCTATAAAAGAGACAGAGGGAGAGAAATAGGACGATTGGAGCTAGCCCTAACTACTGGGAAGGAAATAAATAGGCTGATAAGATAGAGTGAGGAGCTGCTTAAATGGGGGTGGTCCCAAGGTGGTGACTTCTGAGCAGAGGCCTGGGTGCAGAGGAGCCAGTTCTAAGAAGTGCAGGTGGGAACAGCGTTCAGGGCACAGGGGGCTGGAAGTGGGAATGACCTTTGAGGAGACCTGAAGCTCTGAGGAAGAGGTGAGTGAGGTCAGGTGGCAGGAGCTGGTTCATGAGGCTTTGGTGGGCCCAGGTCAGCAGTTGGGTTTGGGATGCTGTGTGTGAGACTTCAGTTTCTCACAGCAACTCACCGAAGGATGTGTTATTTGCCCATTTTGCCTCTGTGGAAACTAAGGCTTGGAGAAGTTACTCGGCAGGTTACTGACAGAAGAACATTGAGTTCTAAAGCTCATATGCCCACGTGATCGTTTGACCTGTGTTTTTTGAGCACCTATTATGTGCCAGGCCTCATGTTAATCACCAAATGTATAAGAGTAGCCAAGACATGCTGAGGTCTTATGGTTCTCACTTTAGCTCAACCTTACATTAGGAGCAGATAAGAACTTCAAAGAATCTTCCATAGCTGGAAAATGAGGATATTACATAAGAAGGACCCATGGGATAAAGGAATTGTGAGGCTTGCAGGAGATAAGTATTTAGATTTTGATATAATCTTGGTGCATACTAAAAGCTCAATAAAGGTTCCTTGTTCTTATTGCTTCTAGAAACATTGGAACCTTTTTTTGAAAGAGGTCATGGCCAAGGAGAAAAAAACGTTCCATATGAATACGATGATAGCTTGGTCCACAGCAAGAAGATCCCCCACTGCAAATTTAAACTCTTCACGTATATTATATTTATCTATAAATAGCCAGAAGGGCTTGGCGCCCGTAGCACAGTGGTTAAAGCACCAGCCAGATACACTGAGGGTGGAAGGTTCGAACCCGGCCCAGGCCAGCTAAACAATGACAACTTCAACAAAAAATAGTTAGGCGTTGTGGTGGGTGCCTGTAGTCCCAGTTACTAGGGAGGCTGAGGCAAGAGAATCTCTTAAGACCAAGAGTTTGAGGTTGCTGTGGGCTGTGGCACCACTGCATTCTACTGAAGGTGACATAGTGAGACTTGTTCTCAAAAAAAAAAAAAAAAACAGCCAGAGGGCTGGGAGTAGTGGCTCCTGCCTATAATCCCAGCACTTTGGGAGGTTGAGGCACGAGGATTGCTTAAGGCCACGAATTCTCTGTTTCAAAAAAAATAATTCCAGCTTGGCACCCATAGCTCCGTGAGTAGGGCACCAGCCACATACACCTAGGCTGGCACGTTCAAGCCTGGCCTGGGCCTGCTAAACAACAATAACAACTGCTACCAAAAATAGCTGGGTATTGTGGCAGGCACCTGTAGTCCTAGCTGACCTGGGAGGCTGAGGCAAGAGAATCGCTTGAGCCCAGGAGTTTGAGGTTGCTGTGAGCTGTGATGTCACACTACTGAGGGTAACATAGTGAGACTCTGTTTCAAGAAAATTCCATATGTCAGTAAGATGTACCATCCCTTTTTTTTATTTGGCAATAATAGGAACACTTATGTTACAGTGCTTATTTTGGCTAGAGCCAAGAGCTTTTTTTCTGCTACTGTAGTGTTTTATACAGTACAGCCTGGGCAACACAGCGAGACCCCATCTCTACAAAAAATAGAAAAATTAACCAGGCGTGGCTCGGTGCCTGTGGCTCAAGCAGCTAAGGCGCCAGCCACATACACCTGAGCTGACAGGTTCTAATCCAGCCTAGGCCCGCCAAACAACAATGACGACTGCAACCAAAAAATAGCCGGGCCTGTGACAGGCACCTGTAGTCCCAGCTGCTTGAGAGGTGGAGGCAGGAGAATTGCTTGAGCCCAGGAGTTGGAGGTTGCTGTGAGCTGTGATCCCACAGCATTCTACTGAGGGTGACAGCTTGAGGCTCTGTCTCAAAAAAAAAAAAAAAAATCAGCCAGGCGTAGTGGCACACCTATAGTCCCAGCTGCTGGGCAGGTTGAGGCCAGGAGGATCACTTGAGCACAAGAGTTTGAGTTTGCAGTGAGCTCTGATGACAATACTGTAATCTAGCCCAGACAACAGAGCAAGACCCTATCTCAAAAATAAATATACAACTGGGTGTGGTGACTCACCCCTGTAATCCTAGCACCCTGGGATGCTGAGATAGGTGGATTGCCTGAGCTCAGGAGTTAGAGATAATCCTGAGCAAGAGTGAGATCCTGTCACTATCAAAAATGCAAAAATAGCCAGGTATTGTGGGGTGGGGGACACCTGTAGTTTCAGCTACTTGGGAGGCTGAAACAGGAGGATCTCTTGAGCCCAAGAGTTTGAGGTTGCTGTGAGCTATGATGCCATGACTCTCTACCCAGGGTGACAGAGTAAGTCTGTCTCAAAAAAAATTTAAAGTAAAAATAAACAAACAAATAGAGCTATAGCCTTCAAGTATATGGCACAAGATATCAAGCACTATTCTACACCAAGGATCAACCCTGGGCCAAATCCAGCTTGCCAACTATTTTTGTAAATAAAGTTTTATTAGAACACAGCCATGCCCTTCCATTTATGCATTGTTTGTGGCTGCTTTCCTGAGTGGAACTGAGTGAGTAGTTCCAAGAAATCATATGGCAAATAGTAAATATTTACTATCTGGATCTTCACTGAAGAGGTTTGCTGACCTCTTTTCTAAGCATGTTACATATGGTAGCCACCTAATCCTCAGGACAGCTTTATGAGGTAGGAACTGTTGTTCTCATTTTATAGGTGGGAAAATGGAGGCACAGGATGGTGAAGAAATTTGCCAGCTTATACAGATGACGGGTGGAGCTGGGATGAAAATCTAGGTAGGGTTTCTTTGGAGCCTGTGTTCTTAACTGTTGTACCTTGCCATCTTCTTGGACAGACAGATTACAGTGACTGCTCCACAGACAGCTCACTATATGATTTCCGGCCTTGAAAACCAGAAGAGTTGGGTTCTAGGCTGAGCAGTTGCTCTGATGATAGAGTTAGTCACTACTTTTGAAGGCTGTTTGCTCATCTGGTGGTAAAGCTTTAGAGCCAGTCAGTCAGCAGGCCCCACCCAGGTGCTGGTTGTGGTGATTCATGTGGGTTCTCCTGTACGGCTGTTCCCGAGTCTGGCAAGCAAAGGAGGCCCCCAGGGCCTCTGGCTCCTCCCTTCTCAGACCAGGATCTGGACTGCTGTGAGCAAGGTCCCTTGAGGCTATGCAACACAGCAGCCACTAGCCCCATGCAGCTATACAAATGTCAATTTAATTAAGTCCAATACAGTTAAAAATCCATTAATCACACCAGCTATATTTTGGTTGTTTAATAGTCCCATGAGGCTGGTGGTCACCACACTGCACAGTGCGGATATAGAATGTGACCTTCATTGCAGAAGCCCAACAAGTGGTGCCTGGGTTTGGATTTCAGCCATACTACCCTGTGTAGCTTAAGGACAGGAATAGCCAGAGGGATGCTATTAAATCTGAATCAGATAGTCACTCTTCTGCTGTAATCCCCTCCCCCCGCCTTGGTTCCCACCTGAGAACAAGCCAGTGCCTTCAGCATGCCTGAGTGGCCTGGCCTGTTCCTCCCCTGACCTCCTCTCCATCTCTCCCTTCGGAACACCATTCTGCCCCAGGGCCTTTGCACTTGCCCTCCTTGCTCCTTTGGGTGCTGTTCTCCCAGACAGCTAAAGGCTATTTTTCTCTCTCCCTTCAAGGCTTCGTTCAAATGCCACTTTCTCAGGACACCATCCTTAGCAAACCTGTTTCCCCGTCTTCCAGACTTTATTTTTTTTCCACATACCAATCACCATGTGAAGTATGTTGTTCTTACTTGTTTAATGTGTATCTCCTCCAAATAGCACATCAGTTCTGCAAAAGTGGGAAGTGGTGTGTTGTATTCAAGGCTGTGTCCCAGTCCTAGAAAAGGGCTTGACTCATGTTGTTACTCAGCGAATGTTTTCAAGTGACTGAGTGAGTGGGTGGGTGAATGAAAGAACGGATGAATGGGTGGGTGTTCTCTCCAGGGCTAGGGCAGTGACTTCATAAATGCATCATAGCAGCTTCAACTAGTGTCCTGGGACAGTTCGAGCACCTGGGTTAGAACCCTTGGGTAGCTATAGGCACAGATTTTTCGGGCACCCAACCTCCAGTTAGCATCCGAAACAAATGTCAAACCATAGCAAGTGGCAAGAAGTCTAAAATGTTCTGAAATCAGTGCCTATTTTGCCTTGTTGGTGATATCAGATTCTCTGTGCGTACAACATTATCATTTTATGAGGAAAAAACCCGGCAGAGCACCTTTCTAATAGGGCTGGTTTGCATCAAGTAACCCGAAATAAAAAGAATGGAATATGTGGTCCACATCTCAGTCAGTGTTTTTGGTCATTTTTTTTTCCTCCTTTGGTAATTTTTTTCAAGTGTAAAAAAAAATCATCTCTATAGGCAAGAATAATGTTCAATGCTTACATTTCATCAGTATTTTTCTCATTTTTTTGGCACCCTTGATTTGCTGCTGTGCAAAGCACGTACTTTGGTAAGCTTGGTTGGTGACCGGGCGTTGCCTGTGTCCACAACACCAAATCCATTCATTCATTCATTCATTCACCCAGCAGGTATTTATTGAGCATCTGCCATGTGCCAGACTATTCTAGACCCTGGCGATTCAGAGGTGATGGAGAGGGACAAGGTGACTGCGCTCATGGATGTTACAGCCTAATAGGGAGGAAGAGGGTCAGAGGGGTAAACAGAAAAGACAGACTAATAATGGGCGAGTGCAGTGGAGTGGGCCCACAGGAGTTATGTGGGGGTTGGCAGCGTGAGCAAAAGCTCATGGAGGCCAGACGTGGTGGGTCAGGATTATAATCTCAGCACTCTAGGAGGCTGAGGTGGGAGGATCACTTCAGGCTAGGAGTTCAAGACCAGCCTGGGCAACATAGAGATAACTCATCTCGGAAAAAAATAGAAAAGTGAGCCAGGTGTTGTGATGGGCACCTGTGGTTCCAGCTACTCAGGAGACTGAGGCAAGAGGATCATTTGAGGCTAGGAGTTCAAGGTTGCAGTGAGCTATCATGATGCACGCATTCCAGCCCAGGTGGCAGAGTGAGACTCTGTCTCAAAAAAGAAAAGAAAAGAAAAGCTCATCAAGGCAGAGAGCAAGTCTTCATCCTCCCCTGAGTCCTAGCCTCCAGCCCAGAATCTGGGCTCCATGAAAGTTGTCAGGCAGAACTAATTCCCATGGCAGCTGGCAAGAGGCCTGGACCTCATGACCTCCGAGGTCTCTTCCCAGTGAGTGGGAAGCTAACCTTTTCATGAACACAGCACCAAATACGGTTGGGCCAGGTTCTTGGCAAGCACACTGGGGAAGCTGGCGGTGGTTTCAGTGCCATTTAGATTGCACTGGGCTGGTGCCTACATCCTGGAAGGGTTCTTGCCCCTTGGTAGGATTTGGTGTCTTGTGGAAAGAGCTGCAGAGAAAGTTAAGACCTAAGGCTGCTGCTGTGCAGGTTCCTGCTCTGACCATTCATTCACTCATTCACTCATTCATTCTTCTGTGAAGAAGACACCACTCTGTGCCTCAGAGAGACTCACTTCTCCTTAAAGACCTGGGAAAATACAACATGTTAGAAAAAGTAGCTCCGCCTCCCCCACTCCTTCATCTCCTGTAATTACCCGGTCATCCTCCCACCTAAACCATCATCTCCTAATTGCTGAAATCTGACTCCAGTGGCCAGGAAGTTCTAGGTAGTCCTAAATGGAGGCACTCCAATATCTGAAATACGCTCCCCCCTCCCGTGTAAATGGTCAGCAGCAACTCACACACTGACCACAGGACTTAAGTGGCTGTGACAACAGAGACACTTGGCTGGACCAACTCAGTAGAAGGTCTGACAATAACTATAAGGAGATGTTCTTCTTCTCTATGGATAAGAAGAAAACTGAGGCTCTGTATTGTGAAGCAAGTGGCAGTGAAATCAGGGGTCTGTTTTGACAGCCACGCCTTGGGCATGTCACCTCTCAGTTTCCTCTGTTGAAGAGTCAGGGCAGTGAAGCCTTCTCTGCCTACCTCTGCAGGTTGGTGTGAGAAATCCGGTGATGTCATGCTCCTACCCGAGAACAAGAGGAGGTGGATCCTAGTCATAAAAATAACGATGCCTATGTTCAAAGATGTGGTCATGATATTTTTTGTTTGAAGGTAGGGAACTTCCCCAGAGTGTCTGAAGGAGAAAAATAATTCTTCTTCTATGACGGCTGTTTTTGAAAGTAGAGTTTTCCACCGGGGACTGTCTCTATGAAACGTGAATAGAACATATTCTTCCTGTGGCAGTGGATGGTAGAACAATCAAATAATTACCTAGTTTATTTGCATGGCATTTTAACTTTTACAAAGCACTTTCAAATCCACAGCCCACTGAATCTTTTCATGGGGAAGGCTATAGCTTTGGGGCTAATAAACCTGTGATAGGTCTTCTAGTTTCTGTGTGAGCAAGGTACTTAATCTCTCTGAGCCTCAGTTTCTTCATCTGAAAAATGGGGATAAGAGTAGTTTGGCGTGTTAAGTGTGATGTTGCATGTTAAATACTTTGAATAGCTGATAGGAGGTAAATGTTCAATAAATCCTACCACTGTTATTTATGGTGTTTGTAACTCCGTCCATGGTATTCTATCACCTATTCTTGAGATGAAAAAATACAGCTCTGAGGCAGCTGTTGTCTCCTGTGGGGTGGCTTGGTCCCAGTAGGGTGGCTTGGCTAGTGTCCAGAGTTTCAGCCTAGAGTCCCTGATCTCACTGCTGTTAAATATTCAGTAAGTCTGGACTGGTCCATATTCAAAGGCCCTTGTTCCTGGTTAATAGTAGTTCTTTGTTGCTGCCCAGAGGGAGGGTGGCCTTCAGTCAGCCCTCCGACCCTTCAGGCCCCACCCACCCCACCCCCACATTAGGGAGCTGCTTGTGGAAGTGTGTCATATCCTTAGGGTGTGCTGGGCAGGGCATGAAGGGCTGGGGGAGACTCACAGCCTTGCCCATGGCATTGGCAGAGCCCCAGGCTTGTGTCTGTGTGTCATCTTTAGCTGCTCTGATGTGTCTAAACACGCTTGTCCAAGAGGGAAAGATTACAGATGGGCCCAATAAGAGCCAGGCCATGGCTGACCCCTCCCAACCCTCCCCCAGCCCTTCTGGTTAGTGCATTCATGGAACCTGATGTGTGCCAGGCTCTGCCCTGGGACCGTATACCTGTGTGATCTTATTTTATTTTATTTTATTTTTGAGACAGAGTCTCACTATGTCATCTTCGGTACAGCGCCGTGGTATCACAGCTCACAGCAACCTCAAACTTTTGGGCTTAAGTAGTTCTCTTTACCTCAGTCTCCCAAGTAGCTGGGGCCACAGGCACCCACCACAATGCCAGCTATTTTTTGTTACAGTTGTCATTGTTTAGCTGGCCGGGGCCAGGTTTGAACCCATCAGTCTCGTTATATGTGGCTGGTGCCGTAACCACTGTGCTATGGGTGCCAAGGCCCCTGTGATCATCTTTAATGCTGAGTGTGTGCGGAGTCCTGTCCTCAGCCTTGCACCCTCCAGAGTGACTCTTGAGAGCATTAACATGCTTTAGCCCAGAGCCCCCAGTGGCTTCCTGGCACAGCCACATAGGAAGGTCCTGCCACAGCCTACAAAGCCTGACTCAGTCAGCCCCAGCCACCTCTCTGACCTCAGCATGACCATTGTTGCTTAACAAACTACTCCAAATGCTGTGGCTTAAGCCATTTTGTCATTTCTGCTGATTCTGGGCACAAGAATGCAGCAGCGCACGGGACGTCTGCTGGGGTCAGAGCACCCATGACAGCCGATTTGTGGTGGTGCCCACTGAGGATGCCCCGGGGTGTTAGGGACATGACCCAGGGGGCTTTGGCTCTCCTCCTTGTAGGATTACTGCCTCTTCCTCTCCACGTGGTTGAGCCAGGTAGCTGGGCATCTCAGCGGCAGCCTGGGTCCCAAGAGCACAGAAGAGGAAGCCACCAGGCCCTCTTATGACCTGGAGCTGTGACTGGCAGAGCATCACTTCTGTTGCATCCTTTGGTTAAAGCAAGTCACAGGTCTAGCTCAGATCAAAGTGGGGGACCACAGTAGGATCCTCACTCGTGTGTCCACCTGCAAAACAGCCTCCCGCCATTCACTCTCGTCCAACATGCCCGTGAACACACTGCCATCCCTGGGCTTTGCACTTACTGTTTCCCTCTGTCCAGGTGCTTTTCCCCCAATAGTCACAGATCTTCCCTTCATTCAGTCTGTGGTAAATGTCACCTCCATAGGGAAACCATACCAGACCCTGCCCCATCAAAAACATCATACAACCTCCAAGCTCTTACATCACTCTGTTTTGTGTTTTTTTTTCATTGCATAATGTTTACTGTCTGTTCATTTTCTTTTTTTCTTTTTCTTTTTCTTTTTTTTTTGAGACAGAGGGTCACTATGTCACCCTTGATAGAGTGCTGTGGTGTCACAGCTCCAGCTCCTGGGCTCAAGCAATTGTCTTGCCTCAGCCTCCCAAATAGCTGGGACTACAAGCACCTGTCACAGTGCCTGGCTATTTTTTTTTTTTGAAGTTTTTGGCCAGGGCTGGGTTTGAACCCACTACCTCCAGCATATGGGGCTGGCTCCCTAGTCCTTTGAGCCACAGGCACCACCCCTGGCTATTTTTTACTGCAGTTGTCATTGTTGTTTGGCAGCCCGGGCGGGATTCAAACCCACCAGTTGCGGTGTATGTGGCTGGCTCCCTAGCCGCTGAGCCACAGGTGCTGAGCCACCTGTTCATTTTCTTTTTCTTTTCTTCTTTTTCTTTTTTTTTTTGAGACAGAGCCTCAAGCTGTCCCCCTGGGTAGAGTGCAAGTGCTGTGGCATCACAGCTCACAGCAACCGCCAACTCCTGGGCTCAAGTGAGTCTCTTGTCTCAGCCTTCCAAGTAGCTGGGACCACAGGTGCCCGCCACAATGCCCGGATATTTTTTGGTTGCAGCCATCATTGTTGTTTGGTAGGCCCAGGCTGGATTCGAACCAGGTGTATGTGGTGTATGTGGCTGGCGCCTTAGCCACTTGGGCCACAGGCGCCGAACCTCATTTTCTTATCTCTCCTTCCCCATCTCAGAATATAAGCGCTATTTGAGCAGGGCATTTCCTTCATTCACTGCAGTATTCCTAGCACCAGATATGAAACATGGTAGATAGAGTTGTTGCATGAGTACTCAAGATGAGGAAAGTGAAGTACAGAGAGGTTAGTAACTTTCCCAAAGACACACAGCTAACAAGCCACAGAGCTGGGATTCAAACCCAAGCAATTTAGCATCTTGCATAAAGTCACAGAAGCTTTGCTGCGTATAGGGGCAGTTCCTGAGATCATTATGCTGCCTCCTCTTTCTTTTTCCTGAGTCCTGTCTGTCTCTACTCAGAGTGATCGTCCCACAAGTAAAATCTGATCAGGCATGAGATGGCTTCCCTCCTTTTCAACAGAAAGTCCACCTGCCTTCGACCGCTACACCAAAGCTTGCCTTCTAGATGTTGGAGAAAGGATAACGGTTTTGGAGTTGGATAGACTTGGCTTTCTTTTAGCACCCCCAATCACCAGCTTTCTAAATGCAAGCAAATTATAGATGTCATTCACTCTGAAGACTGGTCTGGGGAGGCTCAGCTCAGACATCATCCCCCATGGTCTCAGCCTCCAACAGCTGAGCTCAAGCTTATACTAGCAGGGCTGCAGAGAGGAGCAGAGGCCAGCAGAGCCTGGGCTTTGAAAGGCTGGGCTTAGAAAGGGCAAAGCATCATTTATACTGTATTCCCTTGGTCTGAGCAGATCACCAGGCCAGCCCAAATTCCATGAGTATGTAAGAAGTTCTTAGCACAGTGCCTGACACATGGGGAGGGCTCAGTAAATGCTATTATTACTGTTGTTGATGTTGTTGTCTCTATGCATGTGGATACTTGGAGCTAATACTACAAGCTCCATTTGACAAGTGCAAAACAGAATTTAGAAAACTTGCCCAATGCCATACTTTTAGCTAGTGGCGATAGGCAAAAACTAGACATCAGATATACAATAAAGCACGTTTACAAACACATCTGCAGAACATAAACCCCTTTGCAGACAATTTAATTGCCATAAACACCATCATGGTAAATAAAATAAGATGCAAATATTCTTTTTTTTGGAGGCAGAGTCTCACTCTCTTGCCCAGGCTAGAGTGCTGTGGCATCAGCTTAGCTCACAGCAACCTCAAACTCCTGGATTCAAGTGATCCAGTCCTGAAGTCCTACTTCAGCCTCTAGAGTAGCTGGGACTATAGGCACCCACCACAACGCCCTGCTAGTTTTTCTATTTTAGTAGAGATGGGGTCTTGCATTGCTCAGTGGATCTCAAGTGCCTGAGCTTAAGGGATCCTCTTGCGTCTGCCTCCTGAGTAGCTGGGACTACAGGTAGCCCCTGCAATACCTGGCTATTTTTTTTCTATTTTTAGTAGAGGTGAAATCTCAGTTTTGCTCAGGCTGGTATCAAACTTCTGAATTCAAAGGATCCTCCTGCCTTGGCCTCCAGAGTGCTAGGAATACAAGAGTGAGCCACCATGCCTACCCAGTTCCAAATGTTCTTGTTGCCAGTTATTATCTGCCAGGTTTGGTTATGGCATCCAAGTCTCTGATTAAAGTTGTGTGGTTTGGCTCCCAAGCTCACTGGAGTGAATAATGGCTTTCTTCTCTCTCACCCAGAGAACCCCTCTCTGGACTCGAGTTGCTTCTCCTCTCCACCTGTGAACTTCCTTCAAGAATTGCCAAGCTACCGGTCCATCGCACGCAGGAGGACAAACATCCTGACCCGGGACAAGCAAAGTAGCATTCTGCTGAAGCCGACAGACTCTTATGGCTCCAACCTGGAGGAGGGACTCACTGATAACCTCAATAGCCAATCCATTCGAAAGTATGCGCTCAACATCTCCGAGAAGCGGAGACTAAGGTTTGTCCGTTAGTCACCTGGAAACTACCTAATGTATGTTAGGGCAGAGATGCATTTTATTTGTAGAATACTTTTTTTTTTTTAAGAGACAGAGTCTCACTTTATCACCCTCAGTAGTGTGCTGTGATGTCACAGCTCACAGCAACCTCCAACTCCTGGGCTTAGGCTATTCTCTTGTCTCAGCCTCCTGAGTAGCTGGGACTACAGGCGCCCACCACAATGCCCGGCTATTTTTTTGTTGCAGTTTGGCCGGAGCTGAGTTTGAACCTGCCACCCTCCGTATACAGGGTCAGCACCCTACCCACTGGTGCTGCCCCCATTTTTGAAGAGCTCGCACAATTAAAATTTTATTACTGAGGACAGTGGGTTTTTTTTTTGCAGTTTTTGGCTAGGGCAGGGTTTGCAGTCGCCACCTCTGGCATATGGGGCTGGCGCCCTATTCCTTTGAGCCACAGACACCGCCCATGAGGGCGGTGTTTTTCAACTTTTTTTAATCTCATGGCACACTGGCACCTATAGTTAAACTTCCTCAGCACACTTAAATTATGTATATAAAAAAATATATGTTGGGAGGCACCTGTAGCTCAGTGGGTAGAGCATCGGCCACATACACCAAGACTGGCAGGTTTGAACTTGGCCTGGGCCAGCTAAACAACAATGACAACTGCAACCAAAAAAAAGAAAATAGCCAAGTGGTGTGGTGGGCGCCTGTAGTCCTAGCTACTCGGGAGGCTGAGGCAAGAGAATCACTTAAACCCAGGAGTTTGGGGTTGCTATGAGCTGTGATGCCATGGGTACTCTACTGAGGGTGACATAGTGAGACTCTGTCTAAAAAAAAAATATATATATATATATATTATATATATATATATAGTTACTGTGCTTTGAACTTCTCTGGAAATTAATTAATTATCTCTAAAAATGTTCATGGCATACCTAAGATTCTTTCAGAGCACACTGGTTGAAAATCACTACCTTAGGGTAAGCCAAGACTCTGTGACAAAGACACCCAGACATGTAATAGCTCAACATACTACAATTTTCTTTGTTTCTTTCTTTTTTTTTTTTTTTTGAGACAGAGTCTCACTATGTTGCCCTTGGTAGAGTGCCATGGCGTCACAGCTCACAGCAACCTCAAATTCTTGGACTTAAGTGATTCTTTTGCCTCAGCCTCCCAAGTAGCTGGAACTACAGGAGCCCATCACAACGCCCAGCTATTTTTTGGCTGTAGTTGTCGTTGTTTGGTAGACTCTGGCTGGGTTTGAACCTGCTATCTCCAGTGTACGTGGCTGGCACCTGAGCTATAGGCGCTGAGGCTAGAGTTTTAGAATTTTATTTCTTTTTTTTTTTTTTTTTTTTGAGACAGAGCCTCAAGCTGTCCCCCTGGATAGAGTGCCATGGCATTACAGCTCACAGCAACCTCCAACTCCTGGGCTCAAGCGAGTCTCTTGCCTCCGCCTCCCAAGTAGCTGGGACCACA
>CAUYTI010016350.1:0-24168 GCA_963575145.1 Galago senegalensis | reverse complement strand
AGGGGTCTGTGATTTTACTCTTTTTTTTCTTGGTCAGGTTGTCCAAAGGTTTATCTATTTTATTGACCTTTTCAAAAAACCAACTTTTTGATTTATTGATCTGTTGTATAATCCTTTTGTTTTCAATTTCATTTAATTCTGTTCTAATTTTGGTTATTTCTTCTGCTGGATTTGGTATTGGAATGTTCTTTCTTTTCTACTTGCTTGAGATATCCCATTAAGTTGTTAACTTCCTCTCTTTCTGTTCTCTTGAGGAAGGCTTGTAATGCTATAAATTTCCCTCTTAGGACTGCCTTAGCGGTATCCCAGAGGTTCTGATAATTCATGTTTTCATTACTGTTTTGTTCCAAAAATTTGGTAATTTCCTTCTTAATCTCATCTTTGACCCACCTATCATTCAGCATAAGCTTATTTAGCTTCCATGTTTTTGTATGAGTCTGCAGATTCCTGTTGTTACTGAGTTCCACTTTTATTCCATGATGGTCCGAGAAGATACATGGAATAATTCCTATTCTTTTAAATTTGTTGAGGTTAGACTTGTGACCTAAGATGTGATTGATTTTGTCATATGTTCCATGGACTGATGGGAAAAATGTGTATTCAGTTTTGATAGGATGAAATGTTCTGTAGATGTCTGTTAAATCCAAATGTTGGATGGTTAAGTTTAAATCTAAAATTTCTTTGCTAAGCTTCTTATTGGAGGATCTATCCAACATTGCCAAAGGGGTGTTAAAATCTCCGACTATGATGGAGCTGGAAGAAATCAAGTTGCTCATGCTTGTTAGAGTGTCTCTTATAAATTGAGGTGCATTCTGGTTGGGTGCATAAATATTAGTAATTGAAATCTCATCATATTGAGTATTACCCTTAACAACCATAAAGTGACCATCCTTATCCTTGCTTACTTTTGTTGGTTTAAAGCCTATTGTATCTGTGAATAAAATTGCAACACCTGCTTTTTTCTGCTTTCCATTTGCCTGGAAATATAGATGACCATCCCTTCACCGTGAGTCTATATTTATCTTTTAAGGTAAGATGAAATTCTTATGTACAACAGATATCTGGCCTGAGTTTTTGTATCCAGTCAACCTGTGACTCTTTAGAGGACAATTTAAACCATTCACATTAATTGAGGATATTGATAAGCTTGGTAGAATTTTGGGTATCGAGTTTTTCAAAAGTCCAGTGGTCATTTTTAATTCTTTCATCACTGTGGAAGTTGAAATTCGATCAAAGGTTTCTGAGTGAGTTTACTTTTGTGGTGGAGGATTGCACTGGTCATTATGGAGGGTAGGTCTGAGAATATCCTGGAGAGCTGGTTTGGTTATAGCAAATTTCTTCAACATGTGAATGTCATTAAAGTATTTAATTTCTCCATCATAAATGAAACTCAGTTTAGCTGGATGCAGGATCCTGGGTTGGAAGTTATTTTGTTTTAGGAGATTAAAATTTGATGACCACCCTCTTCTTGCCTGAAAGGTTTCAGCAGAGAGATCTGCAGTCATTCTAATATTCTTCCCCTTGTAGGTTATGGTTTTGTTACGTCTGGCTGCTTTCAGAATTTTCTCTTTTATATTAACTGTAATGAAGTTAATTATGATGTGCCTGAAGGATGTCTTATTCAGATTGAGTCATGCTGGGGTTCTGAAACTGTCTGCTATCTGAATTTCAGAATCTCTTGGCATATCTGGAAAGTTCTATTCATAATTTCTTGAAGTAGAGCCTCTGTGTTTTGTTAAGCAACTTTGTCACCTTCAGGGATTCCTATAAGACAAATATTAGTTTTCTTTGAGTTATCCCAGAGCTCTCTGAGAGAATGATCTGTTTTTGCTCTCCATTTCTCTTCATCTTTGAGTGCTTGGGGACATTCCAAAACTTTGTCTTCAATGTCAGAGATATTTTCTTCTACCTGCTCCATTCTGTTAACTGAGGGATTCTACCATATTTTTCAGATCTTTGAGGGCTGTAAGCTCTTGCCTCAATGTGTCAAAATCTTTGGTCATTTAAAAAAAACAAACTTTGGTCATTTTATCTTTGAAATTGTTGAATTCTTGAGACATCTTTTGAGTAATTCCTTGAAATTCTAATTCCCTCCTTTCCTCCATTCTGTTGATCTTATTTGCTATCCAGATTCTGAACTCGATTTCTGACATCTCAGCTGTCTGTTTATTGGTGGGATCTTTAGTTGCATCGGCCATATCGTTCCTTGGGGAGGTTGATCTACTCTGGTTATTCGTGTTATTGGAGTTTTTCTGCTGATTCTGCCCCATGCTTAATTTACACCATTTGGCTAGGTGAGCAGATAAGGACAAGTTGGGTTGGGGGCTCTAGGAGTAGTGATTAACTAGCCGTTTCCCCAAAGGCTGGGACTGGTGTCCATACCTTTTCGCGTAGAGCTTTGCCAAGTACTTGTACAGTGCTATGGCCTGAGAAACTGGGGGCTGCTTGGTGTGGTGAGGGCTAAGTGGCTAAGTCTTGTTTTCAGATGGTCTCTGGTCTTCCCTAGTAAATCAGTTACTCTGGGTTGAAGTCTCAGCTGTGGTGAAATACCAGGAATTAAGTCACCCTGTCCCCCACAGGCAACAATTGGGAAAGGAAAATCACACCTTCCTACAACTACTTTGGATAGTCCTCGGGTGATTTTCCCAGTTTAAGAGGTCCAAATCAATTGTCCTGGTCAGCACTGGTCTTAGGTGGGGGAGTTCAAAAGGTCTCTGGCAACTGGATAACAGAAGTCTGCTGGCAGCTCAGGTATGACTCGTCCCAGTGCTATGACAGGTCAGAAGGACCAACTCAACAAGTAAATTAGTCTGGGGAGGTTGATGCCTCCTTCCCCACCGTGCACCTCTATCTCACTCAGTCACTGGTAACCCCACAGGGCTGTGACCCAGTTTCCCCCCAATGAGCATATGCCCCAGGGGTTTGCCCCTGCCTGGGTCAGAGGGAGATCTGTGCTTCCTCAGCCAGGCCGCTGTTCTTGGCCACTATCCTTCAGGGGGAGTTGAGGCCTGACAACCTTGGGTGCTTAATGGAGGCTGGCGCAGTTCACTCAGTTCCAGCTCTGCCCCTGATTGATGTTGCTGGCAGAACAGCACAACTTCTCAGAGTTTGTTTCTATCCTGGCTATATTCCCCTGCGGATCATATGCTGCTTGAGGTGACAGAAACCGTGACTCAATTCTGCACAGTGGCAAGCAGAGCTCACACTGAGCTGTCAGTTGCATCCTCTGCCTGCCCACCTTTGTCAGAGCTATGATCCCCTGAGGGCTGGGTGTGTCTTAGCCTCAGTAAAGCAGTCCTCTGGCTCAGGCCTGCCCTGGGAGTCTGCCGGCTCTGTGCGAGTGTTCTAGTCCTGGCGCTCCGCCCAGGCTGCTGCCACCTCTGACCTTCCCTTTACTCACGGGCGGGCACTTCCAGTCTGCCCACCAGTGGCTGACAGTTGCTGGAGAAGGTGCCTGGCTTCCTCTGGTTGCCCAGAGAGACAGGGTGTGTCTGTCCGGAATAGCCCCAGGGGCATGAGCCTTAGTCCCGTGGCTGCTGCTGTTCTGCCCCTGGGGGCACCACCTCTGCTCCTGTATGGTTCCTTCTCAGCTAACCATCCTCTCCTTATTCCCGTGCCACAGAATCAGCACAGACAGGTAAGGCCCTTCCCCTCTTGAGAAAATGCCAAAGAATCTGGACTCCATGGGGACAGGCTTCCAGACCTTGGGGTGAGAGTGGAGAGGAGCACTGGGAGTTCCAGGTAGAGAATATATACAGTTTTATGCCTGGCAGGAGAGTGCCATAGCACCCTAATAGGGGTAGGCAGTCCAGTTTTTAGAGGATCTCTCCCGTGGGATAGAATGGGAAGACGTTTGAACTCTGCTCGCTTTGTTTATATGGAGTTTACTACGAGCCCTTCTCATGAGGGAGGGTACTCCGGTCCACTTGGCGATGGATTCAGTACCTTTTGTTTGTATCTTTGGGGTCACAGCTCGCCTCAACAGGGTTGATGTGCATTTTTCAACCTTCTCTCTTGGCTCAGCTCCAAACCATCAGCTTACTTGCTAAACTTCTGTCTTTTAACTCTCCTTCTGGATGGGAGCCTCTGCGGAAAGCTGGCTGCAGTCCGCCATCTTGCCTTCACCCCGGATGCTGTGGTCTTGAAGCGGTATTTTTGTTTCACAGGGAAGGCCTATTTGGATCAGGCCTATCTACATTTCTAAGAATAATTTCCTTTGCTTTGAAGTCAACTGATTGTAGATGTTAACTGTGTCTACAGAGTACCATCACAATAATATTCAGATTAGTCTTTTATTATATAATTGGATACTATCATCTAGAAAAGTTGACACATAAAAGGCAACCATCACAGCAGTCCACCCTTGTCAACTTGGCACCCATACACATTTCCTTAAACCATACTGCAAGTAAAGACAATTAACAAAGTCATGGTTCTGCCTAAGATAATTATTCTGTGAACAACTGAAAACATGCCAACCCTTTGCATTCTAGTGGAGGATGTGAAATCTTTGGATAATATTCTTTCTTCTCGACAATCTGAAAGTTAAGTACTGTTATATAAATTAACTATTATTAATGTATCTTAGGTGACAAAGGGAAGAAAGAGTCAAGAAAACAGATATTAGCTTAATATTTAAATATATAAATCTATTCATTACAAAATAAGGAAGACTTAATAATTATAATCCTCTTTTCTATAACTGATCGATGAGCATAGCTAGTATTTATGACTGCCTTCTTCCACCCTGCATTCTATATTCCTTTTGTCCTTGTCAAGCACTTTAACTGGTTGGGGTTCTTTGCCTAGTGGGGTGACCCAAAACTATGTGCCTGTGTGGTCTTGGAATGTAGTAGTACTTCCTAAATTAGGTTGTTGCTGTTTTCCATTAACTTTAATTGTGGAGCATGGTAGTAAGACAAGACATAAGGGATTTCCTATATTCTAGACTTACTCTTCCTTACTTCCATTGTATGAAGCAGTTAGGAAGCAGCAATCTTGGCTATTATAGTAACTCCTGTCTATGCCTGTTGATTTAGGGGCATGAAGAGTTCAAAGTGGCCAGGAGACAGTCTTTTTTTTTTTTTTTTTTTGAGACAGAGCCTCAAGCTGTCCCCCTGGGTAGAGTGCCATGGCATTACAGCTCACAGCAACCTCCAACTCCTGGGCTCAAGCGAGTCTCCTGCTTCCGCCTCCCAAGTACCTGGGACCACAGGCGCACGCCACAACGCCCGGCTATTTTTTGGTTGCAGCTGTCATTGTTGTTTGGCGGGTCCGGGCTGGGGATTCGAACCCGCCACCTTAGGTGTACGTGGCTGGCACCTTAGCCGGTTGAGCTATAGGTGCCGAGCCCAGGAGACAGTCTTAATGTTGGTTCAGTGGAATTGTTCTGTCTCTCGGGTGACAACATTTCCTGCTTTTGGAACTAAGACTATTAGACCAGCAGAGGAAAAGGTTGTAGGAATAGGGAGCAAAAATTTTGCTAGTGGATCACTAGGGTAATAGTGGTGCTGCTCCTATTTTTTCCTCTTGCTTCCTGGATCCATGAATCCAGGATATGGGGGAAATAGTACATATATTGCATGCTGATTTAGAGCATACACAGCCTCATGGATAACATTGCTTTGTACCTGCCAAGTATTGCCACCTGGCTGACACTGTAACTGAATCTTCAAAAGTCTAACCATAATTCTGTGATGGGAAGACCAGTGAAATCCATGAGTATGGATTCATTGATGCACATCATGTGCTGTAAAGTGAATTCCTTGATCAGAGCAACATGTGAACTACCTTAATAAAGTAGTGGATAAAGTATTCTGTAAGTTCATGGATGGTGAGTTTGAGAGATTGCATTTAGAGAAGGCAAACCCATATTTAGAGTATCTGTTCTCATGAGAACAAAACACTGCCCCTTTTGTGAGGGAAGCAATCCAGTGTGATTAACCTGCCACCAGTTAGCTGGCTCCCAACACACCTTGGGGGAGTGTTGCCATGTGGGAGACTCAATGTTGGTCTTTGTTGCTGGCAGATTAGGTACTCATTAGCGGCTGTAGCCAGATCTGCTATGGTGGGCAGAAATTCATGTTTCTGAGCTATGCATAACCTTCCTCCTCTCTGGTCTCTTTGTTTATGAGGCCATTGTGCAAGGATAGAAGTGGCTGGGGAAAGAAGCTGGCTGGTATCCACAGAACAAATTACCTTATCCTTTGATTATTAAAATCTTCCTCTGCTGAGGTCTTCCTGTGGTGAGCATTTACATGGGACACACATCTTCAAAGTTTTTGCTCAAAGAGTTCTGTCTGTAGAACTCTTTAACAGACCTTTTCACCACTTTCCCAATTATGTCCAAGTTCTTGACCATTTAGCTAAATCATGGGCCACATCTTATGAATTGGTATGCAGATTGGCATGTCTAACCATTTCTTGTTCCAAGCAAAATAAACAGCGAAGTGCAGTGCTTAAAGTTCTGTCCTCTAGGAGGATTTCCCTTTATCACTGTCCTTAAGATTGCCCCCAAAGGCAATCTGTAAACCTGGCCCAGTGTTTCATCTCTGAACGAGAGAAGGTACATAGTAATGTAGCAGGAAGGGGACCATGGCATTTGGGTCACTTCTTTATATAACTTACTTGTACCTTCAGGGCCTGTTTGATGTTGCTCTTGCTTATACCACTTATATTTGATAACAGAGTGCTGCCATTTTATGAATTTGTAGGTCAGATAATACCCAGGTCGTGATGTCAGCTCAGGTCTCATGGTAGCCCATTGTGAAGCACTTAGTCTAGTGGTTTTCAACCTTCCTAATGCTGTGACCCTTTAATACAGTTCCTCCTGTTGTGGTGACCCCCAACTATAAAATTATTTTGTTGTTACTTCATAACTGTAATTTTGCTACTGTTATGAATTGTAATGTAAATATCTGATATGTAGGATGTATTTAGGCGACGCCCGTGAAAGGGTCATTTGACCCCCAAAGACAGGTTGAGAACCACTAAGTTAGTCTCAGATGAAGCTCACTAGCGAGCTAAAATCTGTTTCTCAAAAGTGGGGTCATTTTCCATAGAAGAGTTTTGCTCTAAAATCCCAAGGGTCTACACTCTGGTTTACCTGTGTGAGCTGGCCAAAGGCTCCACATAGCATCTCTCTCTGCCTGTGACACTTAACGCACCCTGTGTCCCAAGTGTCAGAGCAGCTTGCATGGCAGCTTGGCCTGTTGCACAGCCTTTTCTTTTTGTGGGTTGCATTCAAAACTAATAGCTTTTGAGCTCAGTTGGTGTGAGAGATGAATTTTATGTATCAACTTGGCTAGTTTCTTGTGCCCGTTTTTTGTCAAATACCGGTCAGGTTCAGGAGGGTTCTGCCTGTGGTCTGTGGGCTGTGTGCTGACTTAGTGAGGACTGTAGTTGCTTATCTGTGGTGTTGTCCATCATGAAAACACTGATGCTTTTTTGCTCATCAGCTTCCCTTAGTATTTGTGTATTTACTATGTGGCCTAAGACAGCTCTTATTCTTGCAGTGTGGGACATAGAAAAAATAAAAACTGGACACTCATGGTCTACATGTTGCCATGAAAGTAATTTGTAGACGTGATTATTTTCTACAGTCAGTTGGCTCTAAGTAAAGGTGATTACTGTTGATAACATGGGTGGGCATTATCCAATTAGTTAACATCCTTAAGAGCAAACAGATTCCCCAGAAAAGAAGAAATTTTGCCTCAAAACTGTATTGTAGAAATCTTGCATGAATTTGTACCATTTGGCCTGCTTTTATTAGATTTTTCACTCAAAAATGTAATGTCAACTCTTGGCTGAGTTTTCAGCAGCTGACCTGCACTGTGGATTTCAGAATTGTCACTCAGGCAATCTTGGGAACCAGTTTCTTAAAGTAAATCTCTTGTATTCATTCACATATATACACATACAAATATGCACACACATATTGGTTATTGATTCTGACTAAGAAACTCTGACTAAGAGTTTTCAAGAGTTTTCCATAAAACTGTGACTCAGTAAATGGGCCCGAGTCTCGCAACCAAATAAGGAACTGCCTTCAAGATACAAAGAGGCCCAGTAGGCATTGTGTGTTTGTTGTTTGTAGGAGGGACCAGATAAAACAGCCTTAGAAGGGATATGTCTACATCCCCTACACCTGTACACCACTAGAAATGTCAATGACGCCTCTTGTCTTTCTTGTCTTAGTCTGTTTAGGCTGCTGTAACAAATTGATTGCTAAGGAACTGAGCGGCTTAAAAAACAAACATTTCTCACAGATCTGGAGACTGGAAAGTCTAGGATCAAAGTGCTAGCGGATCCAGGGGCTGGTGAACTTTTCCTGTTTTGTAGATGGCCACGTACTCCTTGTAGCCTCTACAGAGAGCACAGAATGAGTATGTTCTCCTGTCTCATAAGAGCACTGAGCCCGTTCAGGGTAGTTCTATTCTCACGACTGACTTAATTCCCAAAGGCCCCACTTACTACTGTTATTATATCAGAAATTAAGATTTCATCATATGAATTTTTGGGGAATGCATGCATTCAGACCATAACCCCCTGAAATTTTGTCTGATTTATTTCCCACCCTTTGATACACTGATATCTTCCAATAAGTTTAGAGTAGTTGCTTTACCTTACTTGCTAGGTTCCATTAGTATAATGTCATGGATGTAGCAGGCCAGTGTGGTATCTTGTGGAACAGGAAATTGATCGAGGTCCCCATTGGGTTGGAGAGTTGAGGTAACCCTGAGGTAAGATGGTAAAAGTGTTTTGCCTGTTAACTTTGCCAGCTGAGAACAAACTGCTTCTGATAGTCTTTGTTAACAAGTGTTAAGAAAAAAGCGCTTGCCAGATCCATATTTGCATGCTAGGGAATGTGTTAGTTTGCTGACTCAATGAGACCATATCTGGTCCAGCAGTTACAATTGGAGTAACCACTTGGCTGAGTTGATGATAACATACTGCCATTCTCCAGAAGCCATCTCTTTTCTGCACAGGGCAAGTAAGTTGAATGGATTTGTGGTTGACTCACTACCCTTGCATCCTCCAAGTCCTTGATGTGGCTCTGTGCAGTCCCTGCAGGAATGTGGTATTGCTTTTGGCTTACTATTTTCCTAGGCCTTTCCTACTTAATAGCCCCATTCAATAGGTCAGGGAACCAAAGTGGGCATTTTTCCACTTGCTAAGTATGTGTTTTCTAATTATGCATTCTGGAATTGGGGAAATAGCCTCTTTGGAAATATAGAAATTGCTAGACCCATTCTGAGCTGGATCTGAGTTAAATCTCCATGGATCACCCAACCTCTACCAGTCCCTACTCTAACTCTGGGCCACACTTATGTTTTGGATTCCTGAAATCAGTACCACTTCAGAGCTAATACCAAATAATCCTCACAAAATCTGATGAATTTTCTTTTCCTAAGTGCATAGTTACCTGCTTTTATTACCACCAGAAATAGAATTATTATTGCCTACATTTAGAGTAGAGAACCAAGTTCAAAAGACCTAGACCCAATTTAGAAAACTCATTCTTAAAAATCTGTTCCTCTAAAACCACTCTGGCTATCCAAGTCAGTATCAGTCAGGGTTCTTCAGAATGTGTGTGTGCTGAGAGAGAGTGAGAAATGTGATTTATTTTAGGAAAATTGGCTCATGTGATTGTGGGGGACCAGCAAGTCTAAAATCTATATGGTGGGTGGAGAGGCTTAGAAGCTTTTAGGCAGAAGTTGATGCTATAATCTTTTTTTTTTTTAAGACAGAGTTTTACTTTGTTGCTCTGAGTAAAGCGCTCTGGTGGCATAGCTCACAGCAACCTCAAACTCCTGGGTTCAAGTGAATCTCTTGCCTCATCCTCCAGAGTATCTGGGACTATAGGCACCCACCACTCCTGGCTAGTTTTAGAGATGAGGTCTCACTCTTGTTCAGGCTGGTCTTGAACTCCTGAGTTCAAGCAATCCACTGGCCTCCCAGAGTGCTAGAATTAGAGGCACCAGCCACTGTGCCTGGCCTTGATACTGCAGTCTTGAGGCAGTTTCTTTTTTCTCAGTGAAACCTCAGTTTTGCTTTTAAGACCTTCCAACTGATTGGATCTTGCTCACCCACATTATTGAGTATAATCTTGTTTGCTTAAGTGAACTGATTTTAGATGCTAACTATGTCTACACAATACCTTCATAGCAACATCTGTTTAGTGTTTGATTAATTAAGTAGTATAGCTTAGCCACATATAAATCCTACTATTATGGATGTTAATAGTCCTCTACATGAAGCAATTTTCAGATGAATCACTTAAAAAAAATTTAGTAGGAGCATGTACTTTATATGCTTATACAGTCATGCAGTTCATAACTATTATGTTTTGCTCAGTGACAAACTACATATATGATGGTGCTTTCATATAACTGCCAGATGTACCATTTTTAATCTTTTATGTTGTATTTACACTGTATCTTTCCTGTGTCTAGATACACAAACACTTTCCATTGTGTCACAGTTGCCTACAGGTTTATGGCCTAGGAAGAGTAGACTGTAACATATGGATAGTCCAGGTGTATAGTAGGCTATATCATCGTGGTTTGTGTTAGTATAGTCTGTGATGTTTGAATGATGAGGAAATTGCCTAGTGACACATTTCTCAAATGTATCCCTGTTGTTAAGGAATGCATGGCTGTACATTAATTTACCTGATTCTAGATAGTAGCTATTTTAATATAAATATCCATTGCATTTTATTCATAAAATACATACATTTTTGAGTGAAACATTTTTGGATTCAGATATAAAATATAAAATACAGAAAAGAACATGAAAACATTTATGTAGTCTAATGGATAATGAAGGGAACCGCTTACAGACACCATCACGTCCAGAAATAGAACTTCATCACCCTCTCTAGGACTCCTTCCCTCATGTTCTCTCTTCTTAATTACAGTCTCTCCTACTGCCAGAGGTATCCTCACTTCTGGGATGACAATTTCCTTTCCTTTTTACATTGAACACTTATATATGTTTACCTAGATGATATTATTTACTTTTGTATTTTTGGACTATATTTTAATAGAATCACTGTGTTGTATTTTTTGTCTCTGCTAAATAAGTGTGACATTTGCCCATTTTGTTGTATGTCGTTGTAATTCATTCATCTTACTGCAATATTCCAGTTCTAAATACTCTAAAGTTACTCTTTTTTCTAATGAACATTTTGTTTGTTTCTGGTTTTGGCCTTTTTTGAATAGTACCTATACAATCCCTTTATTACATATCTTTCTGAGTTTCTCACGGTTATGTAGGTTGCTGGGTCAGATGTACTAACTTCACTTAGTAATGCCAAGTTCTATGTCAAAGGGATATATTCATTTACTTTTCTAGCTTCATCAATCTGGGCATTATACATTAAAAAAAATTTTTATGTGTGATAGGCATGTAATAGTATCTTCTGATGGTTTTACTTTGTCGTTCACTCATAACTTTTGGAGTTGAACATAATTTCATATTTCTGGTTTACTAGATTTGTGAGACTGTGTAGTCAAGTATTCTGTCCATTTTCCTATTGGATTGGTCCATTTTTTTCTTATAGATTTTGTTTTAATTCCTTATATTTCTATGTTTTCTAAATTAGTGCCTTGTCTTTTTATGTACTTTATAGTGTCTTGGTAGACAGAAGTTCTTAATGTTAGTATTGTCAAATCAACTGGATTTCCCTTTTATGTTTAATGCTTTTTGTGTCTTATTTAAGAAATCCCTTCCTACTTTGATGATATTATCGTATTACCTGAGGTTTACCTTAGTTTTAGCTTAGTATTTCAAATTTAGGTTTTTTATTCACTCAGAACTGATTCGTGTGTTTTGAGATTCAGGTCTGATTTCCATTTTTTCTTCCATATGGATGTTCAGTCAATTCCAACACCAATCTGTAGTGTTAGTTTAGTCACATAGCAAGTGTCTGTTATGTGTGTGGGTCTGTTTCTGGGCTCTTTATTTTTGTACTGGTCTATTTTGCTGTTGCTTTGACAATACTTACGATGTTTTTAAGTTACCGTCATCTCACAAGTCTTAATATTTTATATAGGAAAGTTTTCTTACTTTGTTCTTTTTAAAGACTATATGGTTATTTTTTGCTCTTTTCATATTCATATAAGGTTTGCAATCAGCTTATCAGACTCTGGGGATAACCTATTGGGAATTTGAATGGAGCTTCATTTATTCCATTAACTTGATTTGGAGACTGCTATTATCCTTATCCCATTTAGTTTTCCAATCTAGAAATTTGGTATATGCATATCTCTCTTTCTTTCAGTCATTTTAATGCTCTCCTAAAGTTTAATATTTTTTTCCCTAAAGGTTTTGCCATTGTTTTGTTCCTAGGTACTTTGTTTTGATCACCCCACTTTGCTTTTTGAATCTATTCTAGCATTTTATTTTTGAAATGGGTTTGCCAGTTCCCAGTCTTTAGGATAACAAGTATTATGGATCTGTGACCTTCTGAGAATTCTTTGCATGTTAGGAAACGTGAACATGCAAATACTCCTTTTCTTTTCCTGAAATTACTTAATAGAATTGCCTCTTCCTAGGGAGAGGCAAGAGTTTGGTTTGGGTTCTGAAAATCTGCTATAAATGAGGAATGTAAAAAACTGCTTTTTTCTATAATTTGAATTTGGCCCTAACCAAGTTTCATCAGTTTTAAGTTTTCATCTTTCTCTGTCATTTATGAGGGCTACCCAGAGCCGCAATCCCAAACCATAGAAATGCTTTGGAATGTTTGGTCTCATGAAAGCCAGAACATGAAGGCGTGAGGTTCAAAGTTTGTATTAATTTGCAAAAGTACATCGATCTATTTTTGACATAATCTACTACCTCAAAGTCATTCTTTTTGTAAGCAAGTTTAAAGGAATACTAATCAAATTCAGTGTATTAGTTTTCTATTTCTGCATAATAATTGCCACAGACTCAGCATCCTAAAACAGTGCATGTTTATTATTTCAGAGTTTCTGTTGGTGGTGGTTCTTACCTGGAGTATGGACTCTTCTTCCAGTATCATTTGGATAGCATAATTTACTTACCTGTGGTTATAGTACTGAGGTCTCCAGTTTCTTTCTTTCTTTTTTTTTTTTTTTTTTTTTAGACAGAGCCTCAAGCTGTCCCCCTGGGTAGAGTGCTGTGGCATTACAGCTCATAGCAACCTCCAACTCCTGGGCTCAAGCGAGTTTCTTGCCTCCACCTCCCAAGTAGCTGGGACCACAGGCACCCACCACAACGCCCGGCTATTTTTTGGTTGCAGACATCATTGTTTGGCGGGTCCGGGCTGGGGATTCGAACCCGCCACCTTAGGTGTACGTGGCTGGCACCTTAGCCGGTTGAGCTATAGGTGCCGAGCCGAGGTCTCCAGTTTCTTGGTAATTTTTTACAAATTGCTCTTCCTAGTACCAGCCTAGGAACCCCTTATTATGTGACTCTCCACAGCACCCAGAGGTTTGCTTCTTCCAGGCCAGCAGGTGATTCGCTCTCATAGTTTTCATCTCTTTGACTTCTTTTTAGAGCTTACTGGATATGGTCATGCCAGTGCAGGGTAAATTCCCTTATGAAGTAAACTCAAAGTCAATTGCTTAGGGCTCTGAATTACATTTGTAAAATCCTTTCTGGCCTGAAAGGTAATCAGAGTAGTGATAACCCTCATATTCACAAGTACTACACATATTCAAGAGAAGTGAATTACGCAGGGTGTATAGAACAGGGAGCAGGAATCTTGGGAGCAATTTAGAATTCTTCCTTCCACACTGTGTTTCATGCATGAAAATTTCAATTCCTTACTGTTCCTCTTGGTTTGCTTTTTAAAAAGATGCTTTTATTTTGAACTAATTATAGGTAAGACAGTAAAAGTGCCAAATCCTAACCCCTAGACCACCAGGGAGCATCTTGGTCTTCAACTAATTATTGACTTACAAGAAGATGCAGAAATTTTACAGAGAGGTCTTAAAAATTGGAACTTTTTTCAGAGGTGACATCTAGCATAAATATAGTACATTAAACCAGAGGATACAGATACTTAAGTAACATCTATAGTAGACTCTAGACTTTTCTTAAATTTCACAAGTTTTTATAATAGTTTTAAATTTTGGTATGTGTCTGTAACTCTATATATAGGTTCATATAACCACTGTGAAGACACAGTACTGTTCTGTCATCACAAAGAAATTCCTTTTTCCCCCCTTTATAGTCACCCCTATTTTGCATTTATCAGTTAGACCTTTAAGAACTTTAATCAACTTGTAATTTTCATGAAATAGAGTTCATACAGAAAGGGAAGGAAAATGCTCACTTATGTATCAGTTTTCGGAGTAATGAGTTCGTATCGTAGCAACATAGAAGACACCAGTGCGGTGGTTTTCTCCCCCTTCATTTTGTTTGTGTATCATTTTGAATTTGAGTTTTAAAAAAAGCATTTCATGCTTTTCAATGGCATCTTTAAACTTTCATTTATAAGCTAATATTTATTTTGTTGATATTTAAAAATACAAGTGGTTTTTGTACATTGATTTTTAAAATTTAGCATCCTTGCTAAGTTCTTGCTTAATTTGTTTTTAGATCATTCATCGGCAAATGATGGTTTTTATTGTTTTTCAAGTCTTTCTGCTTTGCATTTCTTTTTTTTCTTTACCATAGCAGAGTAGGACTGCAGTACTATTTGAATAGAGAAGATAATAATGCAGCCTTTCTCTAGTTCCTTAGTAGTAAGAATGTGGTTTGCTGTCTTATATTCCTATACATTTTTTCATTCATTAATGTTTAAATTTATGTAGGTAATATTGTTCTGCAGCTGTACTTGTGAATTATATTAATTAATTTTTTTTAAGACAGAATCTCATTCTTTTGTTACCCTCAGTAGAGTGCTTTGGTGTCAGAGCTCACAGCAACCTCAAACTCACGTGATTCTCTTACCTCAGCCTCCCAAGTAGCAGGGACTTTAGGCACCCGCTACAACACCTGGCTATTTTTAGATATTTTGATATTTTTAGCTATTTTTAGGTTTTGCTCTGGCTCAGACTGGTCTCAAACCTATGTGCTTAGGCAATCTACCCGCCTCGGCCTCCCAGAGTGCTAGGATTACAGGCATGAGCCACCGTGCCCTGGCATTAATTGATTTTCTAATGTTCAGCTTGTCTGCCATTGCGGGAATTAATTCAACTTTGTCATGATGTATTTTTTTTTTTTGTGGTTGAATTTAATTTACTGATACTTTCAGATTTTTACAGTTATGTTCATGAGTGAGGAAGGCTTTAAAATTTTTAATTCTGGTACTATTTTCTTGGTCTTGGTGTGAGTAATTTACTGCTCTTATAAGGAGGTGTCTTCTTTCTAATTTTTGGAAGAGTTTCTCTAAGAGTGGAATTTCTTTCCCCCCAATTATTGGTAGAATTCATTAATGCAGTCATCTGGGTTGGGAACTTTCTTTGTGGTAGAAAAAAATCCCATATGGTTTAATTTTGACTTCTTTGAAGAACATAAGATAAAAGTACCATCTTTCTATGATGACCAAACTAGTAGTTTTAAGTGAAAATTCAGTCATACTTTTTACCAAATAGGTTGAGTTGGTCTGTTTTGTCTCCATGATTTGAGGTACATGCCACATACTTTTTGTCCATAAACAATTACTTAGTATATGAATACAGTTATATTTTATTCTAATTTTTTTGAGACAGAGCCTCAAGCTATTGCCCTGGGTACAGTGCTGTGCCATCACAGCTCACAGCAAGCTCCACCTTCTGGGCTTAAGTGAATCTCTTCTCTCAGCCTCCCGAGTAGCTGGGACTAGAGGCGCCCACCACAATGCCCAGCTATTTTTTGGTTGTAGTTGTCATTGTTGTTTGGCAGGCCCAGGGTGGATTTTAACCTGCCAGTTCCTGGTGTATGTGGCTCGCACCTTAGCTGCTTGAGCTACAGGCATGAGCCTACAGTTATATTTTAAAAATAGACTATGTGCTATACATGGCTTTAATACAATTGTTTAGATTTGTGTTCTAAGCTTTTCAAGTCTGTGAGATTTCTGAATAATCAATCTTGTAAGGAGCCCAAAGGGCTTTGAGCTAGGTTCTACTTCTGGCTCTGTGGGTTACTCTCTTGGGCATATTTCCCACTTTCTGGACCTCACATTCTGCAGCTGAAAAAGAATTATCTATTTCACACAGATTTCATGAGGACAACTGAGAAGTGCTACCATAAACCAAGTAAAGATTTTAAAGTTGGTGAATGTAGGTAAAATGTCAAAGAAAGAGTTAGAAGGAACCTTTGAGGTTTGTGTGAGCCTCCAGTTTACAGGAATAGAGTCCACGGACGCTGGAGCAATGCCCAGTGTTATCTGTAACTAGCTAGTGTACTCAGCTGGCAGTACAACCCAGGCTTCCCAGTTCCTGAATCAGTAGGCTTTTCTGGTTTTGCTTCCCTTGAAATGAAATGCTAGGTGATGGAGAGAGACTTTGACTTCTTCAGGTACATAGTTAAATACTAGTACATAGTTAATACATAGTATATTATTATGTACATACATAACATAATATGTACTTAATTGTTAAATACTAGTATTACTTCCAAGAGTTTAATAGAAACGTATACGTGACATTAGGGGGAAGAAGGAATTTTAAAACTTTAGTTTCTTAAGTTACAGGTAATTAAAACGGCTGTCAAACTATTTATTGAATTTTTTTCCCCTCAGAATGTAGACAAAGAGAGCCTTGTTATACTCTTCAGGGATTAAAATTCATTTAATACAATAAGAAGTAAGGTCCTGTGTGATTGCTATATAACGTTGTACTAGAAATTCAGTTGAAATTTTATTTAAAAAACCATTACTTCAGTATTATTTTAGTAAAGTCTTAAATAACACTTGGCATGAAGACTTTCAAACTGATTGTGCTTGTTAGAGTAGCTCCTTGGAATCCAGGATTTTCCCCCTTAGTTCTTTATTGTCTCTAAATATATTTTGGAAAATTAATGTTTCCTTCAAGTTCTTCAAGTTGATACTGCTAATAGAAAGGTTTGTTATTATTTGAGCTTTGAAACCTTCATATGTTGCAGTGTTTGTGGTTTCTTCATTCCCAGAGGGAACATCTGTCCTCTCCTTGCTGCAGTATACTAGGGCCGACCATGAGCGGCTCAGCACCCTCCCTCCCTCTCGCTCTGTCCCCTGTCCCCCTGCCCCTCCGTAAAGCAGGGCATATATTTTATTTTATTTTTTTTTTTTTTTTTGAATAATTTTTAATAAACAGATTTTATTGGCTCACAATCCTGAAGGCCGGAAATTCCAAGGTTGAGGGGCCAGAATCTAGTGAAGACCTTCTTGCCACATCATCACATGGTAGGAGGGCAAAGAGAAGGGGCAGCATGCGGCAGGAGACCCATCCTTTTATAAGGAGCCCTGTTTCCCTAGAATGGCATTAATCCATTCACTGGGGCAGAGCTTTCATGGCTTCATCACCTCTTAAAAGTCCCACTTCTTGGCTCGGCGCCTGTGGCTCACGCGGCTAAGGCCCGCCAAACAACAATGATGGCTGCAACCAAAAAATAGCCGGGCGTTGTGGTGGGCACCTCTGGTCCCAGCTACTTGGGAGACAGAGACAGGAGACTCACTTGAGCCCAGGAGTTGGAGGTTGCTATGAGCTTTGATGCCACTGGCACTCTACCCAGGGGGACAGCTTGAGGCTCTGTCTCAAATAAAATTTAAAAAAAATTTTTTTTAAAGTCCCACTTCTTTTTTTTTTTTTTTTTTTTTTTTTTTCAGTTTTTTGGCGGGGCTGGGTTTGAACCCACCACCTCCAGTATATAGGGCTGGCACCCTACTCCTTTGAGCCACAGGCGCTGCCCAAACGTCCCACTTCTTAACACTGCTGCACTGGAGGCCAAGCTTCCAGCACATGAACTTTGGGGACACACTCAAACCACAGAATTGCCTATGGCCTGTAATCTGACAAGGAGTCCTTAAAACAAAGCTTTGTGGAGTTGGCTAATTTACACCTCTTGAGTAGGTCCTAGGGCCAACTCACTGCTCACAGTAACGAATGCTCTAATCTGTCCTTTGTCATCAGATTATATCCTTCCTTCTCTATTTGAACAGCTTTTTTTGAGATTCTCTCTTTTTATGAAATGATAGTGAAGGTTGGTGTTCTTTGCCTTTTTTTAATATCCTTATTTGGCAAAATAAAATGTTAGCAACCCATCTCAATTTCCAAATTTTTTTTACTGGTATTTGTGGGGTTTTTTTTTTTCTTTTTTACTGGTATTTGAACTCCAATTTTGGGACCTAAGGCATAGCTCTGGCTTTGGAGAGATTTTCAGGTGACTCAAGACTCAGAACGGAGTGGGGACACAGGAGACACTTGGTTCCCAAGGCTTCAACTAAGCCAGTCGGGCTGTGGGACATCGCTAAGCAGTTAGAACATCATCAACAAACAAAAAAAAGTATATTGAGTACAAAACCAAAAGGGATTGGCAGTCCCGGACTGAGAGCTTCATCCATGGCAGGGAGCCAAGGGCTCTGCTTCAGGGCTGGTCTGGGTGGCCCTGAAAGAATTCATTGCACATGGTGCTAACAAGGGCCAGAAATACAGCATACTCCTGGAAGTCCATCTGCTGGTCACTGTTCTCATCGAGGTCACTCATCAGCTTTTTCAGCCCCTCCTCATCCACCTTCTCCTGAAAGCAAGAGGGAACAGGGTCAATGTAAGCCAGCCCTAGCCCAACTCCACACCAAACACCCAGAGCCCACACAGACTCACAGGCCAACAGTTGGGCACACAGGACAGGGAGCTCGGGGAGCTACTAAGAGTGCCCATGAGTATGGGCTGAAGGACACTCATTAGTGAGTCTCCAGCATGCCCCCTCTCCCAGGCATGAGGAAGACCCTGGGCCCCTAAGCAACACCACAGGAACCCCACAAGGTAGGTGCTCTCCTTCACCAGCAGGGTGAACTCACAAAAGGCAAACACTTTTTGATACCAACCAAAATGATTAGAGGCTCAGCACCTGTATCTCAGTGGTTACCTACACTGGAGCTGGCAGATTCGAACCCAGCCCAGGCCTGCTAAACAACAGTGACAACTACAACAACAACAACAACAAAAATAGCTGAGCATTGTGGCAGGTGCCTGTAGGTCCAGCTACTTGGGAGGCTAAGGCAAGAGTGTGAGGCTTGGCTCGGCACCTGTGGCTCAAGCAGCTAAGGTGCCAGCCACATACACCTAAGGTGGCAGGTTCAAATCCAGCCTGGGCCCGCCAAAACAACAATGACGTCTGCAACCAAAAAATAGCCAGGCGTTGTGGCAGGCGCCAGTGGTCCCAGCTACTTGGGAGGCTGAGGCAAGAGACTGGCTTGAGACCAGGAGTTGGAGGTTGCTGTGAGCTGTAATGCCATGGCACTCTACCCAGGGGGATAGCTTGAGACTCTGTCTCAAAAAAAAAAAAAGAGTTTGAGGCTTAAGCCCAAGAGTTTAAGGTTGCTGTGAGCTTTGATGCCGCTGCACTCTACTGAGGGCAACATAGTTAGACTCTATCTCAAAAAAAAAAGAAAGAAAGTTTAATCAAAAGCTATAAAAGGTAAAAAAGGACCTCTTTTTTTTTTTTTTTTTGAGACGGAGCCTCAAGCTATCCCCCTTGGGTAGAGTGCCATGGCATCACGCTCACAGCAACCTCCAACTCCTGGGCTCAAGTGAGTCTCCTGCCTCAGCCTCCCAAGTAGCTGGGACTACAGGCACCCGCCACAACACCCGGCCATGTTTTGGTTGCAGCCATCATTGTTGTTTGGCAGGCCCGGGCTGGGGATTCGAACCCGCCACCTTAGGTGTATGTGGCTGGCGCCCTACAGGCGCCAAGCCAAAGGACCTCTTATGTTCAAAGCCTAAGACCTGACTTTGGTATTACCCATGAGGGCATGAGGCAAATTCAGAGCTGATTGCACCTCCCTGCAGAATGTCCCAGGTGCGTGTTGTTAGGGGCTCTCCTCTCCCTGCACACTTTCTCAGTTTGGCATCTAAACATGGAGAGTCAGGGCCAGACACGGTGACTCATGCCTGTAATCCCAGCACTCTGGGAGCCCCAGCTAGGTGGATCACTTGAGTTTAGTAGTTCAAGACCAGTCTGAAGAAGAGGGAGACCCCATCTCTACTAAAAATAGGAAAACTAGCCAGGTGTTGCAGAGACCACCTGTAGTCCCACTTGAGCTGGAGTTTGAAGTTGCTGTGAGCTGTGACCCCATGGCATTCTACCCAAGGCAATAGAGTGAGACTTTGTCTAAAATAAATAAATAAATAAACAAACAAACAAACTTGGACAGTCAGAAGGAAAGAAAGCACACATAATATGTGATCTTGGCCAGTCACTTCCCCTTTCTAGCCTCTTCAGTGAGGGGATCAGACAAACACACCACATAGCTCTCAACCTCATTCCCACTACCATAAGCCCTGAAGCAGAAGTGGGGAGGGAGGAAGGGCTGGCCCTACCTGGTGCCCTGGGCCTGGGGAGGAAGAGGTGTAACTGGCACTCCATACTCACCCTGGGCCTGTCCCACCCCCAGCATTCCCCCACTCACCCCCACGAAGCTGGGCAGCTCCTTCTCCAGAAGTTCTTTCATCTCCCCCTTACTCAGCTTGAACTTGTCCCCTTCTTGGCCAGAGTACTTGTGAAAGGTAGTGACCATCACAGCCAGTGCCTGCTCCAGGGGACTGGACATCTCAGATCTGGGGTTCAGAAGTGACAGATGAGGAAGATACCACCAAGGATTTGGGGGCCTCATCCCAGCCTGTAGGACCCATATCTTCCTGTGCCCCAAACTACTTTACCAAAGTGTCTTTGATGGGAAGACAGGGGCTCTAACTGCTCCTCAGACCCTGGCTCCCTCAGGGCAGGGCCATGCCCCCTGCCCTTGCCCTGCAGGCAGATGCTTAAGCCTCCCCTCATGTCTGGAGTCACCAAGGGCAGGGCCTCATGTGTCTTCCAATCACAAGGAACACACCTTTGACAACAGGGTTCCCTTCTGAATGTCCATAGGAAGGGAAATGACAGGCTGAACAGGGTCCCATTTGACCCCTGTCTGTGCCAAGGGCTGGCAGCATGGGAACACCCATGGGCTAGCTAGCCGGGCCACTGTGCTGCCTGGCAGTAGCCATGGCCACCCCCAGAAGTGGGGCACTCATTGAAAGAGTCCTTTCCCAGACCAGATGCAGTGGCTCATGCCTATAACCCCAGCACTCTGGGAGGCTGAGGCAGGTGGATCCCTTGGGCTCGGGAGTTCCAGACCATCCTGAGCAAAAGTGAGGCCCCATCTCTACCAAAAACAGAAAAACTAGCCAAGTGTTGTGGCAGGCACCCGCAATCTCAGCTTACTCAGGAGGCTGAGGTAAGAGGATCACTTGAGCCCAGGACTTTGAGGTTGCTGTGAGTTAGGCTGATGCCAGGGCATTCTGGCCTAGAGCAACAGAGTGAGAATCTTAAAAAAAAGTGGGGAGTAGTGCCTGTGGCTCAAAGGAGTAGGGTGCCGGCCCCATATGCTGGAGGTGGCGGATTCAAACCCAGCCCCGACCAAAAACTTAAATTAAAAAAAAAAAAAAGTGAGGCAAGAGAGTGAGACTCTGTCTCAGAAAAAAAAAAGGTGGGATAGTCCTCAGAGGCCTTGCTTCCAAGAATGCTCAGACCAGCCTAGAAAGGTTAGGCAGGATCCGGGTGTGGCCAGAGAAGTTGATGCCAGAGGCAGGAAAAGTCCTGGGATGTCTTGCCATCCCACCTTCCCTATGGCAAACCCCTGCCCATACCCAGGAGAACTGTGTACTTGAGAATCCATCTTGCACCTTACTCCAATTAGAATCCAGGATTTGGGGAAAAAACAGAAATGAAAACTCAGGACTCTGTTATAGTACCCATATAGTATACTCAGGACTGTTACAGTATCCCCACATGTAAACTCAGCACTCTATTATAGTACCCCTATAGGTATACTCAGGACTCTATTACAGTACCCCCACATGTAAACTCAGGACTTTGTTACAGTATCCCCACATGTAAACTCAAAACTCTGTTACAGTACCCTTATAGGTATACTCAGGACTCTGTTACAGTCCCCTACATGTAAACTCAGGACTCTGTTACAGTTCCCCTACAGGTATACTCAGGACTCTGTTACAGTACCCCCAAGGAAGGACCTGCCCAGAGACTGAGAGACCTAACAGAGGGCCTCAGAGTAACCCCTAATCTAAGATCTCACAGAGAAACCTGGAAAAAACCCTTCAATGATCTGATACTTCACAGAAGATCCTGTAAAGTGGAAAGACCCAGAAAAGCCCTAGCCCAATCCACCCAAGAAAGCCAGAATGAAAAAACTATGGGGATGAAGATCAAAGCAGAGGGACAAAGGCAGAGACCTCCCCACCCAGGCCTCAGCAGGACAGAGGTACTCACCAGACTAGACCACACAGAGAGAGCCCCAGAAAGGAGAACAAAGTGGCCAGGCACCCAGGCTGGGGATTTATATACCAGCCCCACCATCCTCCAACTTGGCATTTTGAGAAACCAAACCTGTCTTAACCTGATACCACAATAGCCTGGCCTCTGGCCACCCCCACCCACTCCCTCTGGGCCCCCTCCCTCCTAGGACTGCCTGGTCTACCAACACCTAGAGGAGGGCTCTAGACCCGGCCCAGGGCAGCCTTAGAGCCAAACCAAGCCATCTAGAGAAATGGGAGGTGTCATGGGTACACAGCAGCCCAAGCCAGGGTTGATGGACTATCTCCTGCCAGGCCCATTCTCATGACATGCCTGTGAGTCATAGCCCCTCCATGTCAGAGGCTGCAGGCACATGCTAAGAATTCACAGCATGTATACATGTGATATGCCTATGATACGTGTGTGGATGTGTGTCCGTGTGTGTGTGTGAGAGAGAGAGAGAGAAACAGTCTGGGGCCACCTTTAAGAAGCTGGGGGTCAGGCTAAGGCGCCTGTAGCTCAAGTGGCTAAGGTGCCAGCCACATACACCTAAGGTGGCGGGTTCAAATCCAGCCCGAGCCCACCAAACAACAATGATGGCTGCAACCAAAAAAAAATAGCCGGGCATTGTGGCGGGCGCCTGTGGTCCCAGCTACTTGGGAGGCAGAGGCAGGAGACTCGCTTGAGCCCAGGAGTTGGAGGTTGCTGTGAGCTGTGATGCCACTGGCACTCTACCCAGGGGGACAGCTTGAGGCTTTGTCTCAAAAAAAAAGAAAAAGAAGCTGGGAGTCAGAGAAGGCAGCTGAGGGCAACAGGTAGAGGGCAGGGCTGACCTCAGGAGTTGAGGGAGTGAAGTTACTTCTTTTTTTCTTTTGAGACAGAGTCTCATTTTGTCACCATCGGTAGAGAGCTGTGGCATCTCAGCTCGATGCAACTGCAAACTCTTGGGCTCAAGCAATCCTCTGTCTCAGCCTCCCAAATAGCTGGGACTACAGGTGCCCACCACAATGCCTAGCTATTTTTATTTATTTATTTTTTTGAGACAGAGTCTTACTATGTGGCACTCAGTAGAGTGATGTGGCATCACAGCTCACAGCAACCTCAAACTCTTGGGTTTAAGCGATTCTCTTGCCTTAGCCTCCCAAGTAGCTGGGACTATAGAAGCCCTCCACAACCCCTGGCTATTTTTGGTTATAGTTGTCACTGTTTGGCAAATCCGGGCTGGATTTGGCAGGCACGCCAGCTCCAGTGTATGTGGCTGACGCCCTAGCCACTGAGTTACAGGCTCCAAGCCACCCTGGCTATTTTTAGAGACAAGGTCTCCCTCTTACCCAGGCTGATCTCAAACCCATAACTTCAGATAATCCACCTACCTGGACTTCCCAGAGTGCTAGGATTATAGATGTGAGCCACCACATCCAGCCCCCAGAATACTTCTTAATGAGGTAATGAGGTAACTGAGTGTGCACAGTAGACAGAAGATGAAAGGCCTTTTGCATGTATTTTGCTGGTCTTATTAGCTTTCTACTACAAATTATTGGCAGAAACAATGAGTTAAGAGTTTAAAAAGTAACCTACCGGCTCGGCGCCTATAGCTCAACCGGCTAAGGCGCCAGCCACGTACACCTAAGGTGGCGGGTTCGAATCCCCAGCCCGGACCCGCCAAACAACAATGATGGCTGCAACCCAAAAATAGCCGGGCGTTGTGGCGGGCGCCTG
>CAUYTI010016348.1:0-12516 GCA_963575145.1 Galago senegalensis | reverse complement strand
TTTTTTTTTTTTTTTTTGAGACAGAGCCTCAAGCTGTCCCCCCTGGGTAGAGTGCCGTGGCATTACAGCTCACAGCAACCTCCAACTCCTGGGCTCAAGCGAGTCTCTTGCCTCTGCCTCCCAAGTAGCTGGGACCACAGGTGCCTGCCACAACGCTGGGCTATTTTTTTGTTGCAGCCGTCATTATTGTTTGGCGGATCCGGGCTGGGGATTCGAACCCGCCACCTTAGGTGTACGTGGCTGGCGCCTTAGCCGGTTGAGCTATACGCTCCGAGCCTTGAATCCTATCTTTACCCTTTCTAGGCTGTGTGATTTGCACAGATGGCTTAACTATTAAGCCTTGATTGTCTTACCTGTGAAATGGGGAAGTTATAATGTCCACCTCCTTGGGCTTGCCCTTGAATTGGCCTGTGATAGCCTGATGCATTTATTGTTGTCATCATTATGATGGTTACCTCCATGCCTGTAAGGGTTCATTCTACTGATGTTTCCAAATGGTGTAGAAAGTTAAGACCATTTCTGGATGTACAGACCTCTAGTCTTTGGATGCCTTGGCTGGTGGTATTCAGAGACAATCAGAACTGATGTCAGCTTTGATCAGAAACTCTGTCTTAAATCACTCCTCTGAGCCCCCAGTGCCAAGGATGGGGCCTAGCCTGGCTGGAGTACCCATCTGGGAACCACTTTACTTCTCTGTGACTTTTGTCATCCCATCCCCATCCTTGGCCCTGGCCCCAGTATTTGTTATAGGGAATCTGATAACATTCTTACTAGCTAACAAATGTACAGTGCTTACCATGCTCTAAGCACCAACCACTAATTATGATCTTTGCTTCTTACCACAGCCCTATGTACTGGTTTATTATCCCAATTTTGTTGATGAGAAAATGAGGGCATAGTGAAGTTAAATTGCTTGCCCAAAGCCCCGTAGCTGATATGTGGCACAGTATGGATTCAAATCCAGTCCTCTGGCTCCAGAATTCTGCCCTTGAAGGAGATATTCCTGATGAGCAGTGCCTCCAAATCATGCTTCTCTTATTGGGTGGACAAAGTTTGACAAAGCTCCACTGACCCTGGAGTTTGAGGCCTACTGTGAACATGCTCACACATGCCTAGCCATCTTCCCTCCCTCCCTGCCTCCCATAACCCAGCAGAGCAGATAGGCAGCTGTTCCCTGAGAGCCATTCCCTACTTCTTACCACTCCTCACACAGTTTCCCTTCTGGGATTCCCTTTCCCCCGAGTCTGCCTCTGTGGTCCCACACAAATGCCCCTGCTTCCGAGAAGCCTGTCTTGGTACCCCACTTGGAAGGGGTCACTCCTTTAGTACTGAATCCACCTTTCTTACTACACACTCAACACAACCTCCTAGTATTATTTATAAGTGACCCAACTGCCCTAAACATTATCTTACCCTTCTTCTGACCTCACAAGACCTAGCGTAGCCCTCAGAAAGCTCAGTCACTATTTGCAAATTTAATTAAAAATATGTCTCTAATAACCTCTTTGTAAAATAGTATGGCATTTTCTTAAAAAGTTAAACATACGTCTTCTCTATGGTCCAGCAATTGCACACTGAGGTGTATACCGAACAGAAATGAAAGCATATGTTTATAGAAAGACTCATACATGAATGTGCATGGCAGCTTTATCGTAATTACCAAAAGCTGGAAATAACCAGAATAACCATCCACTGCTACATGAATCAATATATTGCAGTGTAGTCATAATGGAATACTCCTCCCACGAAAAGGACTACGACAAACACCACCACGTGGGTGAATCTCAAAAGCATTATGCTGAAACGAAAAGCTGGACCGAAAGGAGTTCGTGGTCTATGATTACATTTTCCTCCAGTTCTAGAAGAGATAAAACAAATGTATAGTGACAAATTCAAATAGTTACCTGTAGGTGGGTGGTGGAGAATTGGCAGGAAAGGGCCACAAAAACTTTCTGGAGTGACAGAAATATTCTGCATCTTGCTTTTGATGTTGGTCACATGGTTTATGAAAACCCATCAAATTGCACATTAAATATTTAAGACTCAAAACAACTTCAGTATAAAGAAATAGCAAAATTCATTTTATTTTTAAAAACAAATTTTCATGCTGCTTTTTTGATGTATGTTTTTTCCTTAGTATTCCAGTTCAGGTCCCAGGAAAGAACATGTCAAAATTACGACCAGCCCCCAGCCAGGCTTCCTGGAGCGGCTGAGCGAGACCTCGGGTGGGATGTTTGTGGGGCTCGTGACCTTCCTGCTCTCCTTCTTCTTAATTTTCACCAATGAGGTAAAATGTCTGGGGCCCCCAATGTAGACTGAGAGTCCCTGCAGTGTCAGGGAGGAAAAGCTGTGAATCTAAAAAGCTAGATTTAGTAATAAAAGGCCTAGGTTTTATGAAAGAGAAAGGGGTACTGTATTACTTAGAATTCTGTTGTGCTCTGCCACACAACAAACGTAAGTGGGAAGGGGCATGGATCAGTTCACACACCTGAAATCTGGGGGATAACACCACTTCAGGCACAGCTGGATTCAAATGTTCATGCAGGGTCACCAGGAACCCTCTTGCCTAGTTCTCTCTGTTGTGGGGTTTTTCCTGGGCAGGCTCTTACTTTGTGGTGGCAAAGATAGCCCCAGAAACTCTAAGCTCACATCCAGCCAGTTTGGCAATCCCCGAGAGAAGAGGAACCATCTCTTTCTAAATCAGTTTAGCAAAAGTTGCAGCAAGATCGCTCAGTGTCCTGGCTTGGCTGTCAGAACCAAGCCCTGCGGCCAGGGACACATGATTTGGACAGTGGTTCAGCCTATGTAAACCACTTGAACTGGGGCTAGGGGATAGGAGAAGAAGGCAGAAATGCCATCTGTACACAGCATGAGGGAAGTGCTGAGATTGGTCAGGGTGGGCAGTGGGAAAGCAGAAATCCGAGGTTCCAATCCTGACTCACACTTGCTAGTCTACCTCAGTTTTCCAATGATAAAACGAGGAGATGTAGCTCAGTGTTTCCTGAGGCCCCAACCTGCACTGGTACTGCAACAAGCACAATCATGTTGAGCCACCCCTGAGCTGCTGGAGTCCTCACTCCCCTTTGCTCACAGGGCCGCGCATTGAAGACGGCAACCTCGCTGACCGAAGGGCTGTCACTTGTGGTGTCCCCTGACAGCATCCACAGTGTGGCTCCAGAGAATGAAGGGAGGCTGGTGCACATCATTGGAGCCCTGCGGACATCCAAGGTAGGCTTGATGCGGTTACTGACCCCTGGGGGTCTGAGGGCCCTTTGCTGGATGTTGTCAGCTGAGGATTTGAAAGCTTGCGCCTCAAAGACAGACATACGTGGTGTGACTCCTGGCACCAACACTCCTGAGTCTCAGCATCTTCATCTATAAAATGGGGACAGTAATGGTAACAGGTTTTGAGCCAGTCTTGAAGATTTGGTGAGATTAGGTAGCTAATGTCTTGGCGAGGGGTCTGGCACTTGGTACAAGCTTTGCTAATAGGCACTCTCATCGTTATATTAACACACTACTAAATGGCCACAAACTGCCCTGGTGACCAGAGCTTTCTGTTCAACTCATTCATTGTTGTTGGCACAATCCCCTGGGGCCACGCAGCCCAATTCAGTACTATTTGAGGGTCCTGGTCACAGGCAGGGTGTGTTAAGAACTTGTGACAGGCAGCTCATTTTGCGCACCTGAAGCAGACAGAGAATTTTGTGTTCTTATCCCCATTTATATTTATTTCTCTTCCTGTCTGGCTTCCCCTGAGCCAGGGATTAGAGGCTGATGTGAATCTTACCCTTACTTTTTTGGCTTTATTTGATTCTTGTTGAAGCTCTTGTCTGATCCAAACTATGGGGTCCATCTTCCGGCTGTGAAACTGCAGAGGCACGTGGAGATGTACCAGTGGGTGGAAACTGAAGAGGACAGGTGAGCTGGGGCAAAGGGGGCACAGGAATTCGGGGAAAATGCAGGCGGCTTTCATTTTGATGCCCTTGAAATTCAGAGTATCCTATGCGAAAAATGAAATTATCCTCAAATTAATAACCAGTGATCTTTTATTTGGATATTGTAAAAATCCAAAGAAGAAAATCCCAGAAGAAAGTAGGATTGAGTAGCTCCCTCATCTGAGAAGTCCTGAGGATACAAGCGTGAGGCATGACTAGAACCAGGCCTCAGTGTCACTGGGACCAGGGTCCCCACTCTTTTCAGTCTCTGTGCTCAGCTTTCGTTGTGTTAGTCCCATGATGGAGCAGAGGTGACCTTACAGTTTATATCCTTCCATTCTGGCAGATGTATCAGGGCAAGCTCTAATTGGCCAGGCTGGGGTCACCTAGAGTGAGGGTGGGCTGTGCATGAGGGCTGGGGAGGTGATGGGAAGAGCCGGAAGAGAGGCAGGCTTTGGGGGTCCCACAGGGCTGTCCTAGAGCAAAGGGCACAGCCAGATCCCTCCGCTCAGGGGCTCAGGCTGGACCTGTTGGTGTGAGGTCCAGGAGGCAGATTTTAGCTCCAGATGGGAAAGCACATTTCTCAGTCCCTTTGAAGAATGGCCTTTGAAAGGGCTCCCTGCCAGGGAGTGAGCGCCTTTCTCTGAGCTGGTGCAGACAGGCTTCTGCTCCATCTGGGGGGCTTACCTCATAGCCCCTAGGTTGCCAGTGGCTGGAGTTACTTAGAGATTAGACTGCTGGAATGACTGGGCTAACCCTAGGGCTGCCTCTGCTTCTTTGCAGGGAGTACACTGAGGACGGGCAGGTGAAGAAGGAGACGAGGTACTCCTACAGTGAGTACAGGGCCCCCTCACCTGGTCTCTGCCCATGGCCAAGGCTGATAGCAGCAGGAGACATGGGGCTGTGGGCAGAGTTGTGAGAAGGACACAGCACCAGGCATTGGGATTCCTGGTGCCATTCCTCAGAGCCCTGCCCTCCCTCCCACCCTGTGAGGGTCAGTGAGCCTCAACTCTTGCCATGGTTTCTGAGTTGTTCTCTCTCCCCAAACAGACACAGAATGGAGGTCAGAAATCATCAGCAGCAAAAACTTCGACCGAGAGATTGGCCACAAAAACCCCAGGTGAGGGCTGAACCAGACCTAAGGGCAGCCTTGCCTACGCTGGCAGGTCTCCAGCCTCAGTTTCTTCATCTGAATAATGGGACTGAGTTAATTCTGCCTCATTAGTTGATGAAAATATGGGACATAGTTTTGAAGCCAAGCGTTGTGCTGGGCACTAGAAACACAGAGGCAAGACCCAACTCCCCTGACCCTAGCCAGACAAGCTCCCCTCGAACAAGCTACCAATGTAAGGGCTAGACTGAGTGCCTGAAGGGATTTTCACGGATAGTGCTAGGGCAACATTTTGTTAAAGGTTTGCCCTAGGAGGACAGGCAAAAGGGGCTTTTAGGAGGTGGTGGCATTTGATCTGGGCCTCAGGAGTTCAGCAGAGGGAAGTTAGCTCAGTGGCATGGGATGCTGAAGTGGGCATAACACTTGGGCATGGCTGGAGTGAGGGCCACCTGCAGTGATGGTCAGGGCTGTGCTAGGAAGATGGCAGTGCTTTGGATACTGTGTGGGCTAGGAGGGGTCAGGCAGGTGTGAAGTCCATGGAAGATCCATCTCATGGCTGATGGGTAGGGTTGGACAGACTATAGGAGCCCCCATAGTGGGGATGTTTCACAGCACAAACAACCCACAGGGACATAGACAGTTCTGCCACTGGTGCCCCATCTCTGATAGCTCCCTCTCTCTTCCACAGTGCAATGGCAGTGGAGTCATTTACAGCAAAAGCCCCATTTGTCCAAATTGGCAGGTTTTTCCTCTCAGCAGGTAAGTCCCAGGCCCTCCAGATGAGCTAGTGCCAACCCAGAGGCCTTTGCTTCCACTTGTCCCCCTCCACAGGGTTGAGACTCCCCTGTCAACCCTCAGATGCTGAAAGGCACAGGGTTAGCTGGCACATTTTCCAGCATCATACTTTGGGCTGGGGGCCAGAGGGAAGGTGAGGGCCTCAGGAAGTAAGGGCTGGTGTGGTCCTCAGATAGGTCCCTCTGAATCCTGGGTTGTTCCAGGGAGCAGCCCCAGGCACTGCATCCTCATGCTGCTATTGTGCTGGTGTCTGTTGGACCAGAAGTGCTAAGACAGCCTTCCTCAGACAGCCATCGGGCCAGTAGTAGAGACAAGGCTGCCCACTCATTCCGTAGGGCTCCACCTCTGAGCTTACTTAGTGCCAGGAAGGGCTTGTTGCAGGCCCCTGAGTGACTCCAAAGAGAAGTTTTTTCCATTGGCCACAGAAATCCTGGGGCTCTGAGCCCAGGCCTGGCCCAGGAAGACAGGAGAGAAAACACTTAGGGCCTAGATGGCCAAGGGAGGGGGAAAGGTCAGGTGACCCAGAGCCAGGCCTGGTGCCACCTGTCTGCTGTTGCTCAGCTGGGCCTGCCCTCAAGTAGCCCTCAGTCCAGGAGGTGAGCCTGGCTTGGGCATGAATGACTGTAATCCAAAGTGGAAAGGCAAAGGGTTAATGCCACTCCTAGGGCTGTGGTTGTCTGATTTGGTGGGATGAGGGCACAGGGGAGACTTCTAGGAAGAAATGGTGACTGAAATGGGACTGACCTGGGGAGCTGCAGATGAGAGAGTCAGAAAAAGGCCCCACAGGTGGGAGAGCTGTGTCTGCCCATCCCAAAGGTTGTGAATGAGGAGGTCGCAGCAGGGCTGAGTGTGAACATGCACCAGGAAGGGTGTCAGGCTGAGGATTTGCAGAGTGAGGTTTTCAAGCGACATACCATGGTTTCTAACCACACTGTTCCTCTCAGGCCTCATTGACAAAATCGACAACTTCAAACCGCTGAGCCTGGCCAAGCTGGAGGACCCTCATGTGGACATCATTCGCCGGGGAGACTTTTTCTACCACAGTGAAAACCCCAAGTATCCAGAGGTGCGTGGAGAGACGTGGGCCCTTAGGGTCACATTCCTGGGGACACCTGAGCCAAATTCCTGCTTCAGTTGGATTCAGTCAAGTTGAATCTACAGTTGGACTTGGCCAAGTGAATTGGAGGGGGAGAGGCCTTCTGGGTGATGGCACAGCCTGGGAACAGGTGTAGAGGTGGAAAAGGAGGATGAGGGATCACGGGGTTGAGGCATCCTAGACCCGAGCCCAGGCTGGCTACTTCCTGCTTCACTCTCCCCTCCTCTCTTCCACCCCCAGGTTGGAGACCTGCGTGTCTCCTTTTCCTACGCTGGACTGAGTGGTGATGACCCGGACCTGGGCCCAGCTCATGTGGTAACCTGGCACTGGTTTCCCAGGGGCAGATAATGTTGTGATTCTGGACCTTCCTCAGGAAAGGCACATGCTCACATGAATAGGCAGTCGGACATGCTTTTGAGCAGTTTTAACAGTCATGCATGAACCCCAGGGGGAGAATGGCACTGGGAAGGGATCTCATAATTGTGCCTTTTGAGAGTTGTTCTAATCACATGCAGCCTCTCTGCCCAGCCCTCAAGTTTTTGATCTATAAATAATTGGTCTTAGATTCCGATCCATGTGTGGTCCCACCCTAGCCCCTGCCCTGCTCCCTACCTGAGGTCCTGAATGGATCTTCGAATGAAGCAGTTTAGCCAGAGCTGCAGGGGCTGGTGCACCTGGGTGGAAGTATGGAGAAGCCAGTGGGTCTCTGCACTTGCTCTTCTGGCTGTCACAGAGTCCCAGGAGGGTGAGCTGTGGCTCTTATCTGGCGCCACTTTTCCTCTGATCACCCTGGACTCTAACACTGAATTCTCTAACCAGGTCACTGTGATTGCCCGGCAGCGGGGCGACCAGCTAGTCCCATATTCTACCAAGTCTGGAGACACCTTGCTGCTCCTGCACCATGGGGACTTCTCAGCAGAGGTAAGTTGGTACTGCTGCCCTGCCCATATGGTAGAGAGACAGGTATGTCCTCCTCTTCCTTCCAGTGGTGTTTAATAAGCTCTCATGACTATAGGTCATTGTGGGTAAGCATTAGGGAAGTTAGGATTATGAGAATAGAGTTAGATTAAATAATTAAGTGATTGTATGAAAGTTTTGTGATTTGGATCAGATATGTAGATAATGGGTGAGGACATAGCCTCTACAAAGAAATGGGTTGATAAAAACAGATATATAAACATCCCTAGACAGTTTGACACAAACATTAAAAGACTTCAGGAAAAAGGTCTGCAAGGGCCTAACTTGAGAAAAAGGCATGAAAGTGCCTGGCCAAGTCTGACCTATTACATACAAAGACTTTGTACTAAGGTCTTTGAAGGCAGTGAGCCATTTTAAGGTTAACTAGAATGGAACGTACAATTGACTCATTGAACAAAAACAACTAGTTCTTATGGGCTGAGATAAAAGGAATCAGCTTCTTTCTCCCTAGCTCTCAGTATGAGTAGTACGTCAACTAATCTGTCCAAAAGGAACATAGAGGATTGCCTGGGTTATATCTAGTTGCTAAGTCTATGTTTTTTGTTCTGTTGTTTCTATAATCCTGTTAGTGATTAATAAGGTTTTGTTTGTTTGTTTGAGACACAGTCTCACTATGTCATCCTTGGTAGAGTGCCATGGTATCACAGCTCACAGCAACGTCAAACTCTTGGGCTTAAGCGATTCTCTTGCCTCAGCCTCCCAAGTAGTTGGGACTACAGGTGCCCACCATAATGCCCGGCTTTTTTTTTGTTGTAATTGTCATTGTTTTAGCAGGCCTGAGCCAGGTTCGAACCTGCCAGGCCTGGTATATGTGGCTTGCACCCTAACTACCGAGCTGTGGGCGCCAAGCCAATTAATAAGTGTTTTAAAAAGTAAAAATAATAAAAATGGCTACTAAAGGGTGATCAGGTGGGTGAGTTAGGATATGAGAAACTACAAAAATGACATATACTATTGTTGGTACAAACACCAGTTTACTGGTTAAGACATAATGAAAGTAATAAGAACTGAATATATTGAGAGTTTAGGGCCTACACTGTTTGTCACATGGGTAGCGTTGGACCCCTGGGCCCGCTTTTTAAATTTACACTTTGTCTCTATGTCTTTAGTTTCCTTCATTCCTTCAACACTACCAAGCACTGGGAGAGAACCTCAGAGTTGCTGGGGCAGGTCCCCAATGGGTCATAGCCTGTGACTGAGGCCATAAAAAGAAACAGGAATACAAGTTGAGTCTCCCTTATCCAAAATGCTTGACCAATAGTGTTTCAGATTCTTTTGGACTGTGGAATATTTGCCTATACATAATGAGCTATCTTGGGGATGGAACTCAAATCTAAACCCAAAATTTATTTTATGTTTCTAATGCACCTTATAGATGTAACCTAAAGGTAATTCTTTAGAATATTTTTAATAATATATGCAACAAATTATATGAGGTCAGGTGTGGAATTTTCCACTGTGGTGTCAAAGATGTTTCAGGTTTTGGAGCATTTTAGAATTTATACTTTTGGATTAGGGATGCTCAACCTGTAGTAACCCCTTCTGTGTGCAGGACAGTGCTGGGCACCAGGGATCAAATAGCAAAGCAGACCCCGTCTCACAGACTTCCAGTCTCATAGGGGAGAAATTAGTGAGTAATGACATATCATGCTGAGAGTTATGAAGGGGAGAACAAGTGCTCAGAGATAACAGACATCATAATAGGACATTATTATCTACAGTGGTCAGCGAGGACCCTTTGGTGAGTGACATTTGTGCTTAGACCTAAATGATAAGAAGGGTCAATGGTGGAAGAATCAGGGGTCAGTCAGTAGTTCAGAAAAGAACTGCCCAGTTCAGGCAGGAAAGGGTTCACCTTGTCAGGGTGTTCCAGACAGGCATGCCACCCACAGCTCCGAGAGCAGGAGGAACTTGGGCAGCAGCCACATTCCTTCAAGAGGATCAGGAGGGCAGTGAAGGGTTTTGAGCTGGAGCCTCCCAGGATGGGTGAGTGGGGAGAATCACTCCCAAACAGAGGTCCGCAGCTCTTTAGGCATCCTTCTCCCTATCTGTAAATGGAGAGGATCATGCCTCAACCAAATCCAGGGAAAAGGGATGGACCCTTGTACTAATTAGTTTGAGTCTGTGCCTTAGTTAACCTCAGCCAGGCGCGGTGGCACCTGTAGTCCCAGCACTTGGAAGGCCGAGGCAGGTGGATTACTTGAGCTCACAGGTTTAAGACCAGCCTGAGTCAGCGTTAAGACTAAGTCTCTAAAAATAGCAGGGCATTGTGGCAGGCGCCTGTAGTCCCACCTATTTGGGAACCTGAGGCAAGAGGATCACTTGAACCCAAGAGTTTGAGATTGCTGTGAGCTAAGACACCATGGTATTCTACGAAGGGTGACCAAGTGATGCTCTGTCTCAAAAAAAAAAAAAAGAAGTTGGCTCGGCACTTGTAGCACAGTGGTTATGGTGCCAGCCACATACACTGAGGGTGGCAGGTTTGAACCCTGCCCAGGCCAGCTAAACAATAACTGCAATAAAAAATAGCTGGGCATTGTGGTAGGCACCTGTAGTCCCAGCTATTTGGGAGGCTGAGGCAAGAGAATCGTCTAAGTCCAAGAGTTGGAAGTTGCTGTGAGCTGTGACGCCATGCATTCTACTGAGGGCAACATAGTAAAAGTCTGTTTCAAAAAAAAAAAAAGTTAGCCTCTCTTTTCTAAGCAGGAAATCCTTCTATTCAACAGAAAAATATAGTTGTTGTTTTTTTTTTTTCTGTTGTGGTTAAACATAGTGTATCAGTGGTGGGACATTCTATACTTGCCTGGGACAAGATTGCTGGATTTTTAGTCCAAAAGGAGTCTAGGCAATGGGCAGGTGTCAGGGATTAGCTGTGACCTTTTGTTTCTATTATTAGGCCCTCAGCTGCCATCCATTTCACCAGATTTCCAGACCTGTGGTAATACATGGGTCTCAAGTACTCCTTGTACCTGGTCAGGACTCGGGTGTGGCCAGGCTGTTGCCCAGGCACCCAGTTACCAACCTCAGTGTGGGACTGCCGCATCCCAGCCTGGTGGGCCATGAGTCACCCTTTCCATGGCAGCTCTGAGCTCCGTAAGGAGTTTCTTAAATTAGGAGGTTCTGTCCGGGCCTGGTTCTCTCTCCCAGGGATATTGCCCCAGCTCCAGGCTTCTAGCCTTCTGCAGGCAGAGGCTCAGGTCTCAGAGCTGCCCTTCTTAAAAGGAGTGGATGGGGCTTATGGCTTGGATCTGTGGTCCCCAACCCCCAGGCCAAGGTCTGCTACAGGTCCATGGCCTATTAGGAACCAGACCACACAACAGGGAGTGAATGGCTGGCTAATGAGCACAGCTTCATTTGTATTTATAGCCACTCCCCACTGCTTGCATCACCACCTGAGCTGTACCCCCATCAGGTCAGCAGCAGCATTAGATTCTCATAGGAGCAAAAACCCTACTGTAAACTGGGCATGTTAAGGATTGAAGTTGAGCACTCCACAAGAGCATCTCAGGCCTGGTTTGAGGTGGAGCGGAGGCAGTGACGCTAGCCCTGGGGAGTGGCTGCAGATAGAGGACGGGACAAGCTCAGGCTCCTACACACTCTGCTTTGTGGTGAGTTGTGCAATGTGCTTGAATCATCCCAAACTACCCCCCTGCCTTAGTACATGCAAAAATTGTCTTCCATGAAACCAGTCTCCGGTGCCAGAAAGGTTGGGGACCGCTGGCTTAGATGACTCCCCAGAAGGGCAGGCTCCTCATCAATCTGAGCCCCTTGCTGTTTAGCAGTCCCAAATCCCTGCATTCCTCCCATCCCAGCTATTCCCACCCCTGATACATAAGGTCTGAGGTCTCTGCCAAGTGGTAGAAAAGACCCAGAGCCCAGGAGCTGTCTTCTCAGCTCCTGGGCCCTAAAGTGGGATGCCCAGATTCTAGTCCCAGGGCAGAAGAGTACAGTGGTCTAAGTGTGAGCACTGAAGTGGACCCCAGCTCCAGCCCCTGCTCTTCCTCCTACCTGCTCCGGGACCTTGAGCCAGTCTACTGTTTTATGCTGCTTCAACCCATTTCCATATCTGGGAGATGAGTATTTCGGACAGTATTACTCTCACCATCTCTGATGTGGTTGTTGAAGAGCGTTCATTCTTTCATTAAGTTTTTTTGAGCACCAAGGACTCACGGACATGAACCCTGCTCTCAGGAACTTACAGTTTAGTTAACTGCTTGGAGTGAAACCCTGGGCACATTACTTATCTTCTCAGAGCCTCAGTTTCCTCATTTTTAGGATGGGGATGAGTGTTCCTACCTCACTGAGTTATTCTGAGGATAAGGAAGATAATACTATAAAGGGAAAATAGTGACAGGTACATAGTAAGCAATAAATGTTATCTATTGTTATTGTTGTAGAGTAGACCAGGGCCCTGATTTAGATCGGGGGCCAGAGAAAGCTGTCTGAAGAAATGGCACCTGGCTCGGCGCCTATAGCTCAACCGGCTAAGGCGCCAGCCACGTACACCTAAGGTGGCGGGTTCAAATCCCCAGCCCGGACCCGCCAAACAACAATGACGGCTGCAACCAAAAAATAGCCGGGCGTTGTGGCGGGTGCCT
>CAUYTI010016345.1:0-35683 GCA_963575145.1 Galago senegalensis | reverse complement strand
GCCTGTGGCTCAAGCGGCTAAGGCGCCAGCCACATACACCTAAGGTGGTGGGTTCGAATCCCCAGCCCGGGCCCACCAAACAACAATGATGGCTGCAACCAAAAAATGGCCAGGCGTTGTGGCGGGTGCCTGTAGTCCCAGCTACTTGGGAGGCTGAGGTGGGAGACTCGCTTGAGCCCAGGAGTTAGAGGTTGCTGTGAGTGTGATGCCACAGCACTCTACCCAGGGGGATGGCTTGAGGCTCCATCTCAAAAAAAAAAAAAAGATTAATATAATGGTAGATATGATTAGGTTACATTGCTTACATTTGTTGGGTAAAGTCCAAGTTGAAGTTGAGCTCTTTACCCAAAAGGTGTGCCATATTACACTTGAATGATTTTGATTTTGCTATTTCTCTCAAGAAGAAGACAACAGTGTTCAGTGTGATCTACCTACAAGTCTCTTCCAGGGTTACCCTTCTCAAACTCTATGGTCTCATCTTCCAAATTCACCTTAGTGTTTGCACTCCAGTCACACCAGCCTTTGCTGTCTAATGGACCTTTCTAATGCAGGGCCCAGTGCCTCTTCCTTTCAATTGTTTGGCTCCTGCCCTCCCTGGAACCCTCAGTTGAAAATCACTTCCTCATAGAGGCATCTCTGACCTTCATAATTAGGCCACTTTCCAATTAGAAGTTGTGATTAGAAGCCTCTCCTGTGCACAATTAAAGGTATGATTTCACATTTGTCCACATGATTCTTTGATTAAAACATGCAAGAGTACACAGTCTTCTCCCAAGAAGAAGACAGAAGAGTAGCCAATGAACACATGAAAACTTGCCCATCATCCTTAATCATCAGAGAAATGCAAATCAAAACCACTCTGACATATCACCTAACTCCAGTGAACTAAGCCTACATCACAAAATCTTGAATTTGTGCATACTGGTGTGGATGTGGAGAGAAGGGAACACTTTTATGGGATTTCAAACTAATACAACCTCTAGGAATTTACCCACAGGAAAAAAAATCATTTTACCATAAGGGCATTGTACTAAAATGTTTATCACAGCTCAATTCACAATTGACAAGATGTTCAATCGACCCAAGTGCCCATCAATCCATGAACAGATTAATAAACAGTGGCATATGAATACCAGGAGATACTATTCAGCATAAAGAAAGATGAAGACTTTACATCTTTTGTATTCACCTCCATGGATTTGGAGAACATCCTCCTAAGTCAGTGGTTCTCAACCTTCTTAATGCTGTGACCCTTTAATCCAGTTCCTCATGTTTTGGTTACCCCCAACTATAAAATTATTTTTGTTGCTACTCCATACTGTAATTTTGCTACTATTGTGAATCTTAAGGTAAATATCTGATATGCAGGATGGTCTTAGGCGACTCCTGTAGAAGGATTGTTCAACCCCAAAGGGATCGCGACCCACAGGTTCAGAATCGCTGTCCTAATTATAAAGTATCAGAAGAATGGAAGGCAAGTATCTAATGCACCCAATACTGATATGAAACCAGTAGATTAACAACTACAGGCTCACATGAGAGAAAAACACAAATTCAAGTAGGGGAGAAAGGAGAGGAGGGAGTGTGGGAAGAGAGAGGGGGGATTGGTAAGCTCTCTCCTAATAGTTACAAAGTAGGGGTGTATGGCACACCTCCTGGGTGAAGGGCTTAACTATAACCTGGACTTTACTTAACATATGCAAAAAAAGTAACCTAATTGTATGCACCCTCACATTAATCTGAAATAAGAAAAATATGCCACCATTTGTAGTATCTTTCCTTTTTCTCTCATCATATTTCCTATGCCTAGCATAAGGCCTGGCACACAGAAGATGCTCAATAAATATTTGCTGAATAAAGGAATACATGAATAAACTGCATCCCAGGTGGTTCGGGGTTAGTCTCTTACAGATCACCTTCATAGACAGAGGCGTTTTAATGTTATTCTCTTAGTAGAAGATACTGTAGGCAACAGCCCAGGCAGTCTGCTTCTGCTGTGTTGCCGATAGGGCTTTTGCTGAAATTTTTTCCATTCCATTACTCAGTTTTTAATATGAAGTAATGAAAAATAATTTATTTTTTATCCTGTTTTGGAATAACTTTTTTTCCCCCAGAGAAAATAATCTTTCTTTTCTAGTGGATCCCATGGCAGCAGCCCAAACTATGACCTTCAGGACCCAAACACACCTAATCCAGCTTCCGGAAGAATTGACAGCTGAAGAATTGAAGCTAAAGTCCCCTCCCAGCCTTCTTTTGATTGCCCTTTGCTGGAGACAGCCACCTGGCCCAGTGTCACCTCACTCTCAGGAACATTCTGTACCCAAATGACAGTACAATCTGGGTGGTGGGGCATTTGGGGTGCAAAGCCTCGAGTTATCCAATTGGAACAACTTACAGAGCCACCCCCACTTCAGCACTGCCTGTAGGGGAGCCTTTGTTTGTTGCCTTCACATCTCAGCTCTTCTCTCTGCCCTTCTGGCTTTCCATCCCCAGAGACATCACTAGGAAACTTCACCTACATAAATTCCTGCCTAGAAGTCTCCTTCCTAGAGAACCTAATTTGTGACCTCCTCTTTGGCTGAAGTGAGACTTATCACATCCCCTTTTTACTTTGTGTGAAAGCTAAGAAACCCAGCTAAGGCATCCCCAATAACCGATATGATCTCCTTATTCACAGCTGAGGTTCAGATTACCTGTTTGCTTACTGGTCTGCCGCAGTGCTTTCTTTTTATTTATAATATATAAGTATTTTTATTTGGCATATTCTAACTTTAAATTGCCTCGACTCCTTTGCAGCAGAAGGCAGGATTTTAATGAGCAAAGAAACCATGTCAATAGATATTTACTCTATTTGGGAGACAAAAAACAAAAACAAACAAATAAAACAAACCCAGTAATCACAAAGGTACAGAGATTAAGGTTTACTTAGGGCATGTTGAGATTCCATACCCTCAAGTGAGACTGATGTATTCAAACATTGAGCATCCTGGTTGTTCCCCCTCCAGTGCTCTGCCCTTAGGGAATGGTTATGACTGCTTGAAGTAAATGCCAAGCAGAAGAAAGGTCGAGTATGCTCATCTTTTCCTTTAAGTTTACCTCCAGCCTAAGAAGCAAGCAGAAAGAAAAGAAAGGCTAGCTATGAAAGGGGAAATTCCGGAGGCAGATGGCTCATGGTTTACTAAACTTCCACAGCTCCCTCTTGCACAGCTGTCTCTAAAGAGCTTACTTACATCATGATGTCTTGATTCTGCACCATTTCAAGCCATTTATCTCCTGAGTAATCATGCAGTGTGCAGTATTAAATTGCTTCTATAAAGTGGGTAAGATTCTGTTTCTCAGTTCCTCATTTTTCAAACTCTTGTTGTAACCAAGTTACCAGACACAAAAATAGCATGAAGATTGGACAATAGAACTTTTCTTGATGTAGTTATTTGTTTACATGAATCTCATAGGTTCATCCTTTTTTTACCAAGCAGAAAACAAAACGTTTGATCCTGTGTTTTGGCTAGGGTAGAGGAATTATGTGGTCTGCTAACATTCCGGATAGATTGCTCTTTGATCCAATATCAAAGACATTTATGTTTTCTGGTCTTAATTCCTCATTTTGAAATTTCATTTCAAAACATAAAATCAGAAACATGAACTTTCTTCATAATGATGGGGGAAATGCCAGGATCTTTTTTTTTTTTGCAATTAAGGTCTTCCTTGAGAACACTCAATCCCTCCATAAGGGCACCCTCTACGTAGCCTGAGGAGTATTTAATCTGGTGCATTTCCCATCAATAGCAAACTACTCCTTACAGCCAGGAGTTGTTAAGCAGTATTTACTGTAGACCTCAGAGACCATTATAACCAGAATTCTCAGTAAGATTTGAGTATTCTAGCAGGGAAAAGAGATAAAATGATTCTAGAGACTCATTAGATGGCTAACTTATTTTTATATTACTGTATATTCTAAGTATAAATTAACAGATGCCTATAAAAATAATAGAAAATACAGTTAAAAACTTGTAACTGTTAGGCAGCAATTTATATATCAAAAATATTTCTCCTATAATAGAACTGATTTGATGGTTTTTGTTAGTAAAAGGGAATTAAATTAAAATAAAAATTTGCTTTTTAAATCAGTTTATTCTAATAATCATCCTAAAGAATGCTTCTTTTAAAAGTAAAAGAAAATTTTTGGACAATTTCAGGAGATTAATGCTTAGCAAAGTTAAGATGGTGTTTGAGGACATGGCTCACAAAATGAATCCTGATTCCTGATGCAAGAACTTCATCTCATCCTTTAATAAGGCAATAGGAAATAATGACAGTAAAATTTTATAACTCCTTAACCTAGTTACATCTTTAAATAAATGTTATCTCTTAATTTGCTTTTCAAATCACTAACTAGATTCACTAATAGGAAGCAAAACAGAAATGCTTTAAAGAACTTAGAAGGAATCCAGCAACACATCAAACAAATCATACACCACGACCAAGTGGGTTTTATCCCAGGATCTCAAGGATGGTTCAACATACATAAATCTATAAATATAACTCATCACATAAACAAATAAAAAAACAAAGACCATATGATTCTCTCAATTGATGCAGAAAAGGCTTTTGATAATATCCAGCATCCCTTCATGATCAGAACACTTAAGAAAATTGGTATAGAAGGGATATTTCTTAAACTGATAGAAGTCATCTACAGCAAACCCACAGCCAATATTGTATTGAATGGAGTTAAATTGAAATCATTTCCACTCAGATCAGGAACTAGGCAAGGGTGCCCATTGTCTCCGCTGCTCTTTAACATCATAATGGAAGTTTTAGCCATCGCAATTAGAGAAGAAAAGGCAATCAAGGGCATCCATATAGGGTCAGAAGAGATTAAACTTTCACTCTTTGTAGATGATATGACTGTATATCTGGAAGATACCAGGGATTCTACTATTAAACTCTTAGAAGTGATCAAGGAATACAGCAGCGTCTCAGGTTACAAAATCAACACTCATAAATCAGTAGCTTTTATATAAACCAACAGTAGCCAAGCTGAAAAAGCAGTCAAGGACTCTATTCCATTCACAGTAGTGCCAAAGAAGATGAAGTATTTGGGAGTTTACCTAACAAAGGACATGAAAGCTCTCTATAAAGAGAACTATGAAACTCTAAGAAAAGAAATAGCTGAAGATGTTAACAAATGGAAAAACACACCATGCTCATGGCTGGGAAGAATCAACATTGTTAAAATGTCCATACTACCCAAAGCAATATGTAATTTTAATGCAATCCCTATTAAGTTCCACTTTCATACTTTAAAGATCTAGAAAAAGTAATACTTCATTTTGTATGGAATCAGAAAAAACCTTGAATAGCCAAGACATTGCTCAGAAATAAAAATAATGCAGGAGGAATCATGTTACCAGACCTCAGACTATACTATAAATCCATAGTGATCAAAACAGCATGGTACTGGCACAAAAACAGAGAGGTAGATGTATGGAACAGAATAGAGAGCCAAGAGATGAATCCAGCTACCTACCATTACCTGATCTTTGACAAGCCAATTAAAAACAATGAGTGGGGAAAAGATTCCCTATTTAATAAATGGTGCTGGGCTAACTGGTTGGCGACTTGTAAAAGACTGAAACTAGACCCACACCTTTTACCATTAACTAAGATAGACTCTCACTGGATTAAAGATTTAAACTTGAGACATAAAACTATAAAAATACTAGAAGAAAGTGTAGGGAAAACACTTGAAGAAATCAGCCTGGGCAAAAATTTTATGAGGAGGACCCCTCAGGCAATTGAAGCAACATCAAAAATACACTACTGGGACCTGATCAAACTAAGAAGCTTCTGCACAGCAAAGAACACAGTAAGTAAAGCAAGCAGACAGCCCTCAGAATGGGAGAAGATATTTGCTGGTTATGTCTCCAAAAGGTTTAATAACCAGAATCCACAGAGAACGTATTAGCAAGAAAAAAACAAGTGATCCCATCTCAGGGTGGGCAAGGGACTTGAAAAGAAACTTCTCTAATGAAGATAGGCACATGGCCTACAGATATATGAAAAAAATGCTCACCATCCTTAATCATCAGAGAAATGCAAATCAAAACTATATGGAGATATCAACTAACTATGGTAAGATTAGCCTATATCACAAAATTCCAAAACCAGAGATGTTGGCGTGGATGTGGAGAAAAGGGAACACTTCTACACTGCTGGTGGGAATGCAGACTAATTCATTCTTTTTGGAAAGACATCTGGAGAACACTTAGAGAACTAAAAATAGACCGGCCATTTTATCCTACAACTTCTTTATTAGGTAGTATAGGTTAGGTTCCTCTATATCCAGAAGACCAAAAATCACATTACAACAAAGATATTTGTATCAGAATGTTTATTGCAGCCCAATTCATAATTGCTAGGTCATGGAAGAAGCCCAACGATCCACGAATGGATCAATAAACTGTGGTGTATCTACATCATGGAATATAATGCAGCCCTAAAGAAAGATGGAGACTTTACGTCCTTCATGTTTACATGGATGGAGCTGGAAAATGTTCTTCTTAGTAAAGTATCTCAAGAATGGAAGAAAAAGTATCCAATGTGCACAGCCCTAATTTGAAACTAATATAGCTTTCATAGGGAAGATATAACCTAATTATAGCCTTAGAATATGGGCAGGGGAGAGGGTGAGGGGAGGGGCAGAGGGTAGGTGGGTGGAGGGAGGATGATTGGTGGGTTCACCTCTATGGTTTATCTTACAAGGGTACAAGTGAATCTTTATAAAAGCAGAGTATGAATGTCTTAATAACTAAGAAAATGACATGAAGGTTATGTTAACCAGTTTGATGAGAGTATTTCAAATTGTATATGAAAACACACTGTACCCTGTGATTGCATTAATGTACACAGCTATGATTTAATAAAAAAAAAGAAAAAGAATTAGGAAAAAAAAATCCTTGCTGGGCTCAGAGGTTTTATGGAGAACCAGGACATAGCTGACATAAAATATAAAAATAAATGGATGACAGTACTGAGTGAATATAAAATAATAAGGGAAAGAAGTCAGTGAATAATGTATAAAAATAGAACCACATGTTTTAATTCTTTCTTCTCATGTACAACCATATTGTCAACCTTGGTGAGTAAGAACAGAAGAACTCTTTTCTTATATAACAGTGCTGGATTTTATTCTAAGGGTTCTGAAAATGATAATCTAAGCTCCTGTTAGCCTCCAACTAAAAATATGTAAATGATGTACCATTACTCTACAGCTAACTTGCTAGCTTCCATATTAGAAGACTCATAAACAGAAGGCAAGTGCATACTGGATCCATCACGGCAAATAAAAAAAGAAAAAGTATCTACAAAAGGCTGAAACATTATTTCCTTGGTCATTCTGGGCCATGTTTAGCACCTTGTTCTCCCTAGTATTCCACACAGTTACCCTTATTCTCCACTTTTCCATTCCCTACTTGTTGCTTTTTCTCCCCTGGAGAGAGGGAAAAGGGAGAGAGAGAAGGCTTAAGAAAATAAAAAATGACATTCTAGTCCTTTTCTTATTCTCCCATCAGCCTTTCTTCTATTACAAAGCAGTGGCAGGGATGAAGAAATGTAGACCTGTACTACAGACACCAGGAATAGAAGTCAGCTGTTCTTTCTTTTACATGGAAATACACAGGCATCTATTCATGATGAATCGAATTCATATACAGGAGAATCAGATAACTATTTGAGGAGGGCAACTGAGGTGCCTATAGACATAATCTCCTCAATGATTTTAAGTCAGCTGATGTTAGTAATGGCTTCTCTTGGGCTTATCACCTGGAAACTCTGATACAAAATAAGCATATGATGTGATTCTTCTCTTCAAAGATCAAGGAGACAGTGCCCACACATGGACGGCCTCAGAAACTGAGACCCATTAACTCATGGAATCAGGTGATGGTTACCTCTGTAGTAGAATTTCTTTGCAGTTCTTGCTTGCCTAGTTAAGCTGTTCCAAATAAGCAGCCCCAAACAGCTTGTGTCAACTTTAGTTCTTAGGTGGGAAGTTAGGAGCAGTTCTGAGCTACTGACTTTAAAAGATAGGAAGGCCAAGTTCTCTCTGGGGAATATACCAAGGAGGGGTTTTGTCAGTTCCAGTTGCTACTCCACTGAGAACTACTTGGGTGATATCCTCTCAAAACCGAGAACAGTAATTAGCCCTCTATAGAATTAGATCCATTCTGGATCTACAGTCTATTAAAATGCAGTGATAACTCCTTGAATACACAGGCTGCTTACATTTGGCAAATGTTCACATAGAAAAGTGTTTGTCTGAAATTATGTGAAGCAGATGACAAAGTAAGAGCCTGGATCCTAGTAACCAGACTAACCTTTGCATGGGCCAATACTATTCCTCTTTCCTACACAAATTTTATGCTAAAAGCAGTTTTGCTTTTAAAATTAAGACAGTGGTCATAGCTGATGTCAGTGGGCATAGCTGAGATGTTAACTGCCACCCAAGACAGTGGTGAACAGGGGAGCAGTGACTTTGCACTCAGAGATATGCACTTTAATTTAAAGTTATGTTACTCTCTGAAACTCAAGTTTGCTCATTTGTAAAATGAATTGGTAATTAGAAAGGATAATGCATGTAAAGCACAGGATTATGCAAAATCCTGGGTAATTAATGATAGTTATCACTATAAGAAAAAGTAACATATTTAGATAAGACTAAATAACATAGTAAAGCATTAGTGTCTATCCCAGAGAAATAATGGTCCTTAATACAACAACAGAAATAACATTTCATCAAACATTTCATGAAAAAGTCAAAATAGCTATATGAATAACTATTAGGAAGTCAGAGGGCACTATAGGGTCCTAAAATGTTAAAGAGTAGAATGATAAAAATGATAATTATTAGCAGCTAGCACTTAATGAGCACTTCCATGCCACAAGGTCACACAATTAGAATGTTGGAATTGGTATCTGAGCCCTCTAGTTTCAAAGCCAAACTCAGTCTTCTACAAGAGTCTCTAGTGTCATGGGGCACCCATCTGTACAAGAAATGCAGAAAAGGGAAGGAGGGACAGGTAAAAGCTCCAGAATGATAGTTGTAATGAATGCTTAAAGCATTTCTTTCCTCAGAAACCAAGGAGGGTTACCTAGAATGCCTTTTGATAAGGCAGAAACAGAACTATAGAAATGAAGTCTGAAGGGAGAGGGAATGTCTTTCCCTTCTGGAAAGCACACTACCTAACAGTAGCCCTCCGTCTGAATTGCTCCCAATTTCCTACTTAAGGATTGAAAGTTGATACCATCTGTTAAGGTTGTTGATTTGGAACTGCTTAACTAGGCAAGCACAAAGTGCAAAGAGGTTCTACTATAGAGGGAACAATCGCCTGATTCCAGTTATTAGTGAGTCTCATTCTCCAAGGCCTTCCATGTTTGGCTGTTGTCTCCTTGGTCTTTGAAGAATCACATCACATTCCTATTTTCTGTTCTAAAGGTGACAGGCACAGGGGAAGCAATCACCAATATCAACTGACTTAGAAGCACGAGGAGATTGTGTCTGGCAGAATCTCAATTGTCCTCCTCAATAGTTGGGAAGAGTTTGTCATAGGATAGAGGAAGAGGAAACATTGCTGCACGCTCATAGTCTGGGAGTCTTTGTGCAGGTTATAAGATACTTGAATTGATCCATTAACAAGCAGTCGTGCATTTCTGAAATGTTCTTTTTCAGATGTCATCTCTGCAATGGTGTTGGGTGGCTTTCAAGGGAAGGGCAATAGAGCAGACAGTACATTGGTCTAATAGGAACTAAGTTGTCATTTGAGTGTTCCTCCTGACCAAAGGCTGGGTGACAACAAAATAAATGAAAAAATTATCTGTTACAAAAGCAAAATTTAGCCATAAACTACCATAAAATTATGCACAGCTTACTGTGGTTGATTATATAAACAGACTTCAACTGCAATGAAACATTTGACCTGAGACTAAACTTGAGTTAAGAAATATCCTAGTTATTGGGATGGCACCTGTGGCTCAAAGGAGTAGGACGCTGGCCTCATATACTGGAGGTGGTGGGTTCAAACCTGACCCAGGCCAAAAAATAAAAAAAAGAAACATCCCAGTTATTAAGCACATAAAAGTGCTTTTTTTAGTTTACAATTGGAATTAAGAGATGCCAATATATACATTGCCTTGTGGTTGGCAAAGACATTCAGATAAATTGTATTCAATTAAGAGTCGGCTTAAAGATAGCAGATCTTCTTCAAAAAATGCTTCTTGTGGCATTTTTTCCCACCCACGAGAACATATTTTTTCAAAGCTAAGGGATCATTTAGTACTTCTCCTGTGTATTTTTTCCCACTTTTCTAGTTTATTCAAAGCTACAATTGCAGCTCTCAATATATAAAGGCCACCAAGAAATATGTAACGTGGTACAAACTTGATTTGGATGACAGTTCACAGCATTTCATACTTTATTAAAAAACCATAATTACTAGGTCATCAGTAAATACTTTTTTCTTCCAAAGGAATATTAAATGATGTATCACAAAATTGTCTCACAAAAAATCCTTCTTGTGATAGCTTAACTGCTCAGCCCTCTCCTGGCACTGGTGAGCTCACTGACACACACAGAAAGGTTTGAGGTGTAGTTGTTAATTAAGTGGCACTGAGTCAGTGGAATTTAGTATGCAAAGGTGCAAGAATTAGGAGTTAACATTTATCTTCTGGAATAATTTTACCTACTAAATAAAGCTTGGAAATAGCTTAGTTTTTTTTTTTTTTTTTTTTTTTTGAGAAACAACTGATGTTTATTTTCTACCAACCTTATTTCCATCTTATTTAAGAGCCTGTGGCATCACGTTAACGTTACTCAGCAGTTGTTCCTACCCATGCATGGCCTGAGCAGTGGAGGCTGCACATCGTCTTCTGTGGTGGCTGCGTGCTCGTCTTCAGTGGGGAGCTGCTAAACAGGCACAGAGGGCACCTGTAGCCTTCATGCCAGTCTGTGGCCTCAGGCTAAGAGTGTAGCAGGGCTCTAAAGGGCTGGAGCAGTCCATTCACCCTGAGACTCCTCCTTGGTCACAGCCTCTTCAGTGGTAGCCTGCTTTTCCTTTCTAGTCTTTTCAGGATCTCTGAAGAAGCAGAGATCAAGCATGACCTCCCAAGGATGTTTACGGGACACGGTACTATAAGTGGGCAGAACTTCCCAGGCCAGCATCTACCACAATAAGCCCACTGACTGAGCTCCACAGTTGTTGCATGGGATGCGATGTCCACATAATGCAGAGGAGAATCTGTGTTTCACAGAGCAATGGTAGGATAACATGAGACGCCTTAAGACTCCTGTGCGAGAGGCAGGTAGTCAGCCTCAGTAACCATGCTAAATGTGCCTTCCCGAAGGCTGCCTGGATCTGGTTAGTGAAAGTTCTGGGAGTGATGCGACTGGAAGTAGGAGCAAATTCAGCATAGCTGGCTGACCAACATTCCTGCAGCACAGGCCACTGACATCAGCAGGGTTTTCAAGTTGCCAGCAAAAGCTTCTCCCAGGTCCTTTTCAGATTTGTAACGTAGATGCCATCCCTTTTCCTTTGGTAGATGTACTGTTCCATTTGGAAGTCATGGTTGGTGCCACCTAAGTGGGTTTCTGCTGCAAGGACTTTGGGAATATCCTCCTCTTTCACTGGCAGGACGTCAAGGGCTCTGGATATTGTGAAGGTTTCTTTTTGAGTTATCATGGAAATCCAGAATAATGCTGTATGGACCCTACTCTGGCTAGTACAGAAAGGCATAGCTCAGAATTAATAACTGTTAAATGTGCTCAAAGGAAAGATTTTTATTTTTTTTTGTTTGTTTTACTCTGTGCCAGGTAGTTTTGCTATTATTTGTTTCTGTTAAAAAAAACAAATATATTTAATGTGAAAACCTATAGCTTATTTCTTACAAATCACAAGGTAAGCATATCTCTTATGCATTATTTATCATCCTTATTAATGACTGTACTCAGAGGCCACGATTCCTCTCTAGGAAGTTCCGAGGGAACTTCATGCCACTGAACCTCTCACTCTTCCTTCCTCCCCACTCCTCATAACTTCCTTTCTGAAGGAAGTCACATACGCTGGGAAGAGGCCAACTTAACTCTGATTACACTCAATACTTGAAAGATAGCTGACAACAGAATTCCAAACTTAAAATACATGTCAACATATGTATTTTATACTTATAAATATGCACTTGTATATATTTTACACATGTATACATACTTTAGAATGCACTTACATCAAATATGTATTTTTCTTTTTATCTTACTTTAATTTTATTTGAGACAGAGTCTCATTTTGTTACCCTCAGTAGAGTGCTGTGGTGTCATGACTCACAGCAACCTCAAACTTTGGGCTCAAGCAATCCTCTTGTCTCAGTCTCCCAAGTAGCTGCGACTACAGGTGCCCACCACAACACCCACCACAACGCTGGAATATTTTTAGAGATGAGGTCTTGCTCTGGCTCAGGCTAGTCTTGAACTCCTGAGCTCAGGCAATCCACCCACCTCAGCCTCCCAGTCTTTTTCTTTTTAATTAAAGCATTCATTTTATTGCATATCTGAATTTGGAGCATGATTGATCCCAACATTTAATTACTGATTCCTAAGCTCTAAGTCCTAGCAAATAAGTTAATTTTCCTGCCCACATATGAATGAGATTAATGTCAGGGATAAAAACAGAATGACTGATTAATACAAATATAGGTAATTGTCATACAAAAGCACAAAGGAGAGTATAAACTCTGATTCAGACATTCCTCACAGATTTTAGGGGCAGAAAGAAAAACTTTAACGCTATCAATCAATTTTACTTCCAAAAGAGAGTAAAAGATCTGATTATATACAGTTTCATATATGAGAAAGTTCCCAGAATACTGTGTACACACACTTTAATTGAAAAAAATAACAATGAATGAAAATAAGAAGCATAGACTGTCTCCTCAGAAAGTATGTTAGGAATTAATTTATTCTACCAGTTGGTGACATATGTTATTCATGTAACTCTCCTTTTATCTCTGTTCCTGTACCAGGCAACACCAAACTACCCCCGAATACCAATAGTGAGTGGACAGAGGGGCCATACACAGAAGGCGCACAGTAGGTGCTAGGCATTTGGGCAGGACATGAAGGATAGAGATTAGGCACAGAGAATAGCTGATATTACCCTCTGGATATGCTGGCTGTATCAAATTAAGAACAAATTTTCTTTCTACAAGTTTAGATTATTCAGAATACTAAATAACATTTTCTCAAAAGTTAAATTTTAGAAACGATAATTAGGTTTTTAGACCAGCATAAGTGTCTATTGAAAGCTCAATCTATAGTTGTAGAAAACTAAGTTTTTCAAATACATATCTTTGGTGATAAAAATACAAATAAAATCGTGGCTACCATTTATCTGATACACATTCCATCTCAGGCACTAGCAGGTGCTATACCTACCCTGTTTTATATATTGTTCAACAATGTTATAAGGGCTGTGCTACCCCATTTTGGAGATGAGAAAACCAGTGTTTAGAGTAGTAAGACAGCTTGCTGAAAGTTAAAAGGGTAGGAAGTCTCAAAGCCTGCACCTGTCTGGTTTCAGAGTCAACTCTTAATGATACAGTGTGCTGCTTCACAAGACCCATCATAGGAAAGAAGTTGCTTGCTAGGAATGATTTATATGGTCTGAGAGCCAGAGTTGAGATGTGGAGAGAATACAATGTCTGGGCCACCCTCTGGTTTTGTAGGAAAATCTAGACAGAATACTTCAAAATGGGACCTTACCCATTTGAACTGGATGTTTTCAGTAACTGCACGGACCAGTGCAAAAAGATGCTGCCTCTGTTGAAAATACTTCCAAGTCTCAAATAATCATGACACGAACATAACTACTTCATGTAGTTAAAGGAAGGTGTTTCTCCTGAACCACTGCTCATAGAAATTATAAATTGGGGAAAAGGAATAACTGCCTACATTACTAGTTTGCCAGTATGGATCATTCCAAGTCAGGTGCCCCTACATTAGAGTCTAGCTCACTAACAGGTCTCAAACAAAAAGCATATTTTGTACATGCCCAGTGTCGATAGTTCCTTAAGTACCCAGCTCTATCTGCTTTTTCATCTTCCTGGTCCTCTTCCCCTGAGTACCTCAGTGTGACCTCAATAGCATCTATTCTTATACCACTCTGGCTTGTTGAATCATTCAGTTTTTTTCTGGTTTTCAACTTCTTCACAGCACTTAAACTGAGATTTGTTTGGGCAATATCTTTTTAGCTTGGAAGGCTCAAAGGGTCCCTGTTCCCAAACACTGCCTTTCGGGTGGCTTCCTACCAAGGCTCTTCCAGGCTTTCTGGAAGGATTCACTCAGTTACCGAATTGCCTATGGCCTAAAACATGAAAGGAACATTAATCTGATAGATGTCAACAATCTCATGGAATATGTGATATAACAAAGAGAATAATATCTATTCTTTGGAGAGTTGGTCTGTTTTGAGAACTTATAACAAATAAATTAGTATGCAAAATTCTCAAATACAACTTAGACACTAGAGGAAAAAAAGTGCAGATTTAAAAAAAAAGTCTAAGGAGCAACTTGAAGATGAACATAAATTTTCATTTTTGTAAAGGAATTTTATACATAGATTAGGCTCTTCCTCTAGGAAATAATACACTTAATTCTTTCATGGACAAAAATAAAACTTACCTTTGGAAATCGGCAACCAACTTGACATCAGCTATGACAAACTTGTGCTCAATAATCATGTGCTTTAGAAGTTTGTCTTGTTCAGCCACAGGAAAATGTTCTTCACAGAAAATACAAGGCACAGATGGAGAACCTTCTAAAGTGGTGGTGCCACCTGGACTTTCTGGCAGGGAAAGCGGCTCTAGGATACAATCCTTACTGTCTGGGAAAGACAAAAAAAAAAAAAAAAAAAGCTGAAACCAATTCTTTAGATAGATATTTCTCACCTTTTATATTACAAGGATCTCAGAAAAAAAAATACATAGTGTCAGAGAGTGAGGTACTCTATTATCACTTTAAATATCTTTTGCAACCCAGAGGCAGGGAATACTGCAAAACAGCTCAAAAACTCCCCATTTGCTTGCTTGAATGGGGGAAACCCATTCGTCAGGGCAGCTGTTCAAGTCTTCTTCTTGGACACTTGCCAATGGCAGCAATTCCCGGGGTACTTGCAAGGGGAAAGGCTGCATCATGCTGGGGTAGGGTTCTAAGGCCCAATTGTGACCTCTGGCTGACAGTTGTCACAGTAAGGGAAGTGAATGGTGTACACTGAGGCTGCAGATGACGCCAGGCCTGTCTTTTAAGCTGCTTCCTGTCGCACCTGCAAACTCTTTCCTGTTTCTGATTATTTGTCACGTACAAAGAAGATGGCTGTCACACTGGGTTGATACAGCGTGTTCTAGGTGACCCTCGTGGCAGTTTTCTATGTTGATTTATGTTTATCTTTTGCTATTACACAATTACGTATGACAATTTGTTCTGTGAACAAAGAGATGAATGCTCAATTACTAGACATATGTGGTAAATATTTTTCCTGTCTGTACTATTCCTTTTTCCAACATCACCTATGGTATCTTTAGAGGTGAAGTGTGTAAGGTCTATGTCACTGGTTTTGGGGCCTAAATCTACAGCCAGTAGTGTCAAGAGCCTCCTTTAGTCTGCCAAGGTAGAAGTTTGAACCTGTCATACAGGTTGTTGAGTAGTTAGTAACCAGAAAATTAGAGTAAAGCTTTTATTATTTTCAGGAGGCAGAGAAGGGCGAGACGGGGAGGAAGGAAAGAAGGGAAATGGCTATTCCATAGTCTGAAATTAGGTTAATATTAGTTCTCCTGTTCAAGTTTCTTATTCTTATCTGATTTTTTAAAGTGTTCTCAATTAATTAATTAATTGAATCAGTCAACCGTATACAGCTGACCATGGCTTAAGAATTAGGGAAGTGATGCAGGAGGGCAGCATTCGTTCACTCAACAAAAATCAAATGAATGTCTACTGGATGCTGGTCTTTTCTTGTTTAATGTTGCATGATATGGTTCTTACCACCAAAGTTAAAGTGCTTGCAATTTGTTTTAAGGTATAAATAAATGAAAAAGATAAAGAGATAGAGACTGTACAGAGTTAATGGGAGTGGGGGGAAGAGGAGAATCACCTAACTGAGCTATAGAGGGAAGGTGTCCTGCAGGAGAGGACCCCTAATGCATTACTCACATAGCCTACTTATGTTAAAGCGTGCTAAATCAAAGTGTTTATCTTTGGCCATTAAATTATTTACTGATACTGAACAAGGTGAAAACTGGTAGGATATACATGATAGGCAGGAGAGTATGAAGATACACAAGCACTTTAGCAGCACTGTTAACAAAATTGGTGCTACCAGTTATTGCATTTATTAAATTAGGTAATGGAATCAAGAAATTTTGGAATACTACAATTCTTTATTTGTAGGTATAGTCCTTAGCTGTAGGTTAAATTCTGTAGGCACTTAAACCAAAACGTGAAAAATAGGTTGGGTGAAAGAGAGGTAAATATACTTATGAAACTCCACGATAATATTTTACATAACCTGGAATATGACAACAAAAGGCAGGATGTGCTAAGTAAAGGTAACATTAGTAAATATTACTTGCCATATAGAAAATAACAAGTACTGTATTATCTGCTTCTCCTCAAATTTAATTAGATGTATGTAAATTAATTTTGTTTGCAGAATCCAAGCATGTGATATTAATAACTATCACCAACAGCAGGAACTAACATTTATTGGGTGCTGGCTATTTGTAAATTACTAGCAAAGGACTTTAGTGTATGTTCCCCATTAATCCTATATTATTTGGTACTACTATTATAAACTCATGTTCTAGATGAGAACTTCTACTTAGAAAAGTTAAATACTGTTCCAAAGTCAAAACAATGGGTAAATTGAGCTTAAACACAAATGCTACATTATTCTGTCCCTAGTATCACAATGCATTTCTCCAACTCCTTGTTCTTCCTCACTATGTATATTCAACGCTGTTTTGAATTTATATATATTTCAAGCTACTTTCAATTGACATATAGTCTGCTGGTGTCCTGAAGTCTCCTGATATTACCTCCACTAGTGATTCTTACACAAATATCAGTAGTCCACATCTTCCAAGAACTTGTGAAATAGAGTTTATCTTCATTATTCTCTTTATTTTTTCCCAAAGTTTTATTGCAAACTATTCATCATTTCTCTGTGATTTATTTTAATTCCCTTTTGTGTGCCTCATATCATGTTCCTCTTTTTAAAAAATTATTTCTAAAAGAATGGACCAGCATGTTCACATATACTAGAATCCAAGTGCTTGTGGTCAATAAAAGACATACAGGAATAAAATCATGCATATGCAAATTTCCATATAGAAGAACTTGTAGTTTGGGAAGGAGTAAGTTTTGTTTGGGAGCCAGAGTATGTATTCCAAAAAATATTGAAAAACTGCTCTGGTACAGTATATCATAGCTTGCAGCTAGGAAGGACCTAGACCCAAAACCCTACTCTAGAGATAAGAAAACTATGACTCAAAAGACTTTTTCTACCAAGCCATCCTACTTAGTTAAGACTTAGAACAAGCTGCTTTGCATACGCTAATGCCCACTGTCCAAATGACTGACCACTTTAACCCTTTCTGCATCAAGTTACAACCAAGTCAACAAGGAGGCTTTGTCCCTCCCTGATGCAGTTTCAGTCTTTTTTCCTATAAAATAATGAGAAAATATTGGCTTACCAAAATATGCTTTAGGACTAATTTTATTATTGATAGAATAATTTATTCTAAAAAAGGTCCAGATATATAAATGCCTTATGAGATAAAAACATTACAGGTCAATGGGGAAATATAATATCACTCAAGATTCCCAGTCTTAAGTTTTGGGGTGTTGACTTATGTAAAAAACCACTGATATCAAAGAGATTCAGAGTCTCAAAAGTAAAGAAGCTCCTTAAGAGATCTAAATTAAAACAAAATGCCCAAGTAACTGTTTATGTGAAGTTATTAAATGGCAATCAATGAAAATGAACTGGATGCTTACACAAACCACATAAGACCATATATAGTAATTATAATGTCTTAAAAATTGAGAATAAATTAAAATGAGCAAGTCACAAAAAAAACTTATATGTGTAAATATAAATTTATTTGTATTTAAAACACATGGTTTTGGTTTATTTTCTTTAATTCAAAGGTAGTTTTATGATTTAAAAAATTTTTTCTACTTTGACTTTAACTTGTATGCAAACAAGAACAATAGCCTATAAACTATTCTTTGTACATCTTGTGTTCTAAGATCATTCCAAATTTTTAGTGTTTGCCAAATAATCGTATGTGGAATATGGTCCTGTATAATAACAGGGAAAGACAAAAAACCCAAAACATTGTAAATACTTGAGGAATATACAGATAATACTAACTAAACATTCTAAGCTCCTGAGGACAACTGTTCTTTACCTGATAAGTCTAATTCAAACTAAATACTTATTAAAAAAATATTAATTAAGTCCTATGGCTTTCAATTTCTATGGAATTTAGAAAACAAATTCCAGAATACTCAGCCAATGAGCTTTGTGTATACATGAGCACAGGCATGTGGTATATTTTCTGTCTAAATCTAAAATGAGTTTTTCTTCCCTGCAAGTCAACTTTCTTTCCTTTCCATTTCTATGTTACATACATGGTCACTCTCTGCTCACTTGGTCAAAGAATGTTTATGCCTCAGTGTGAGGTATTTTCCCTGATGGATTTGATTTCCAGGAAAATTAAATTCAACTTCATGGCAAACTGTCATGAGATATGCTTAATTTTCTAGAAAAGGCACTCAGAATTATTTATTCAGAGTAATTTGGAGGGGTCTTACATGCTGGGCCAGAGCTAACAAAAATGCTTAGCTGTCCCTAGGAAAGGAAAGGCTGAGCTCCTATTGTTTGAGAATTTCAATCATCTGTGGGAGTATGCAGGGAAATTTTGGATAAGGTCTTGGCTGGGGCAAGCTGGCACCACTGCTATTTTGAAAGTGCTGTGGGCTCACATCCCCTCTGTGGAATGAGGAAGCAGCAACTATAAGGAAAATCTTGTTTCTCTCTTTGCTTCTCAGATCTGAAGCCTTAGACTTCTTAGTACTTGCCCAGTCGGCAGATATTCCCTAGCAATGAAATGCACATTAATAAAAAGAATGAAAAAACAGGGAAGGTAAAAAACAATGAAGGAGACTTTTAGAAGAAAGCAAGAAAGTGAGAAAGAAAACAGCCAACAAAAGCTAAACAAAAATCTTGGCAATGATTAAAAGGGTTGTTCGCTGCTCTTATTTACTTTCTAGAAAGGAAGAGCCTAAGCAGGACGCTAGGGCTGTGAGGAAATAATTGGTATTTTACTGAGGTTGGTTTTTTTTTTTTGTAAATTTATGTAATAATTTGTTGAAAGCTTTCTTTCCACTCTATCCCATCCTCTCAAGCTTAAAGACATTTCTGTAACTTTTACTGGTTACTGGACACTAACCAAGAACAATTCCCCTTTCCAATTGCCCCAGAGTGATTATAAATAATTACTTAACATGAGTTAAATTACCACATTTGAGTACTGGTATCAAAAATCTATTGTTTGTGACCAGTTGTGTACCTCGGCCTCCCTTAGTAGTTCCCAAAGTATCAGCAGCAGCAGCATCATCTGGGAAATCATTAGGAATGTAAATTATTGGGCCCTAGCCCAGGATCTAATGAATCAGAAACTCTGAGGAGTGGGGAGAAATGCGCATTTTAACAAGCTGGTCAAGTGAGTCTGATGCAGTTTAAGAATCACTGGCCAACCCACAGACCTGACACCACAAGATCTTCTTGAGAAACCGTCTCATAGGATTTGTAAGGTGCAGGAGGAAGGCAGGTAACTGGTCAGGGAGAACTTACTATGTCGTAAAAATGTTTAGATTGTATAAAGTAATACACCTTTTCTCAAAGAGTGGTTAGGACCAGAATTACTCTGGACCAGACATAATTAATCAAATTCAAAGTAGGATTTCCAGGTGTGGCCTATGTCCACTGTCAAAACCTATTGCACTGGCCTACACTGCTGCCTGGAAAAGGTCACATGGCTTCTTGAACCTGGTACCTTCTTGTCTAACGCATTTCAGCTTTTGCCCTCAAACCACAAGATACAATGTACGTTTTCTGTCGTAAATGGCTATTTTATGGGTGGCACCTGTGGCTCAAAGGAGTAAGGTGCTGGCTCCATATGCTGGAGGTGACAGGTTCAAACCCAGCCCAGGCCAAAAAAAAAAAAAAAAAAAAAACCTGCAAAAAAAAAAAAAAAGGCTATTTTATTGGAATTGCCCAGTGCCCTGCAACTGAAACCCATATTTCCAGAGGTGAAGATTCTGACAGAGAAACTTTTTGAGTAGAGGCATTTGGAAGAGCAGGACCTTAACTTTCAGGAACTCTGAGAACCCAAGAAATTATCTACAAGAATGTGTATATACACATATACTTCTCAGGGGAAAGTGTTCACAGCCTTCAAAAGTTTCTCAAAGAGATCTTTGATGCTCATAAAGCTTAAAAACCAAACCCAACCCACAAATAAAGCCCATTGGTCTAGAAAGCAAATGACAGCTATTTAAAACTGACATGACCACTGCATTAAAAGCTGACATTGCAGAGCTGAGTATTAACTACACGCACAAGTGCAAACGAATGACACTATATGTAACGTCCTGTGTAACACCGGGGAGTGGGATAAATTTGAGGGGACACACTGTCAGGTGTGATAATCTAGAGCTCTAAAAGCTGGGGTTATCATAGTTGGGGGGCTTTACTCTCTGAAAGGTCAGACTGGTGAAGCAGGTGGCTTATTTCTAGTAGGCATTATTCTAGGAAGTTTAACATGTAATCTTTGATTTAATTATCAGGTCCTATGAGGAAGGCAGTTTTGTTACCTTTAAGTAGTAAGAATCATGAACAGTTTAAAACTTGTCCCCATGGGTCTGTGACAACTCAATTCCATTATCACATTTCTAAAAATCAGTCAATTAGCAAAAGCTTCATTCAATGGCTACACTGCCATAGCTACAGGTCCTCTACTCTCCCTACAGTCCTGCTTTTGAATTACTAGTCCCTGATCTCCACAATTCCCAAAACTGAGTAAGATCAGTGGTCTGCTCTATTCAGACAGGCTGTGCCTTACAGGTATAGGTCTCCACTTCTCAACAACAATAAATCTAGCTTTCTGTTTTAGATATTGACTATTGGTCTTTTTCTTGACAAAAAAATTATACAGGGTTATGCAGACTGTAAGAAGCAGAAAGGACTAGACTCTACGCAGACTTGAGAGCCCAACTAGAGTCACTGTACTCTCCCTGAGCAAATACCTTAACATTTGGATCATGATGTCATGATGGAGAAACCTTGGTTTCTCCTTCCCTTTCTTGACAGTGGAAATGTTGTTATTTTAAATACAATACAGGGCAATTTATTATTGCTCCGTTCTATTTTTATTAGTTTTTACGGACACTGGGAATGGCTAAGTACCTATTATGTTAGGCAGTATCATCCATCAACTTTTATAACCAAAAGTATCTCTGTATCTTTAATAGAAACAAATTCAAAAACAAAATACTTTTCTTAAAAATATATAACTCTCTAGATCGTTTATAAGGCACACTAAGGGGCAATCTCATGGAACAAATTTTTTCTGTCATTAAATTACCTTTATTGATATAATTAACTTATTTTCCTTTAATATATCAGTGCAGAAAATAAATCCTGTGAAATACTTTTTTCATCAGCTCTTTTCAAATGCTGTGAAAAAAAAAAGAAAAAAAATACTTTTTTCATAAAAAAAGTAATTAGGGCAAATCAACACATAATTCCTTACAAAACTGAAACTAAAAATATTATTTATCATGGGAATTTAAAGTCCAAAGTTCTCTTTGTAATGACAATATTCTGTACAATGCTCTCTTTGGATTTTATTCTGAGCTTTAGTATAAAGCTGAAAATTTTTGGCCAGCAACTTGGCCATTTTAAGATCAATAAATCTGGGCAAGCAGTCTGTATACAAGGCTCAATAATCTTTTTTTTTTTTTATTGCTTTAAAAATGTTTCAGTGATTTGGAAGAGAGAACATGAAGAGAGATGAAATCTATTGAGGCTGCAAAACTAGTAGGGCAGATTGTAGGAAGAGGAGAGCTATTAAACGCAGGCTGGCTGAAAGCAGTGTGAGGAACTCATTGTAGAGAAATAGAAAATAATGAGTTAGGGAACACCAATTTCTAAAGAAAATGAGTACACCCTTGCGACTCATAAGCTGCTCCAAGACACTGCACAGAATACATGTTTAGTAGAGGAGAATCCTCAAACCGTTAGCATCGTGCTTTAAAACTGAATAGAATTCTAACATTCTATTGCCTTCATATAAGTCAAAAGATGTTATTTAAAAAACCAAATAACTATTTTATTTAGAACAAATGGTAGTTCAGGTCACCTTGCTTTAAAAAAATTTCCACTATAGAACATTCAAGTACAAGTAAGCAGAATGATACAAGAGCTTTGACTAAGGCTTTGTTGGTCAAGAGGATTAAACAAATGAGCAGTGAGTCTTTAAATGAAGAAAAGATTGAATGATTGAATGAAAAGATTTAATGAATAAAGTCATAAAAACAGATATAATTCTAAAGGGACCACATGACAGTTAAAGAATTCAAGGATATGGGGTGAAATGTTATATGTGGTAATATTTAGACAAGAAGTATGAAAATAGGAAAGAGTTTAATATTAAAAGTGAGATACTTTCTCAAGAGTTACCATTCTGAAAACAAAACAAGAAACGATTACCAATAAATAATAATTTTAAAAACTAAAGTAGATATAGCAAGGCATATGAAATGTCATCCATAAGCTCTTCATTGGATGCAGCAAATTTATTTTGCATTCTCTCTTTTTTTATAGGCTGAAAACCAAATTGTTGGCTGTTAGGTGGAACAGAGTTTACACAGTGTAAAAGGAGGCACAGTTAGTCTCCTAGGACATACATTATTACTAGTTTTGAAGGAAAACATCAAAGCTGAAACTTCATTACCATCACCCAAGCACCTGGTTGAAACTGATGACACCAGATAACCTACAGAATAAAGGAAGTTGTGCAGGGAATTCAAAGACTAGCACAGTGCTCAGAAGGATATCTACAAAGTTTATGGAGTTTCCATGGTGGCTGGGATGCTCCCAAGCTACCTGGGCAGACCCATAAACAGAACCAATGAGGCAAGATGTACTAGGAACTAATTAAGGGTTATGCAATTTATCACCACAAGTTCTAATCTTTCTCACATACATTTCTGTGACTAGCTTTGAATGACATTAATAATTCTACCAAATCCTAGAAAACTGTTAAGACTAAAGAAAAGTACTGCAGTTTGCGGCTGAGTACGGTGCCTCACATGAGTCATCCTATCACTGTGGGAGACCAAGGCAGGATTGAGACCAGCCTGAACAAGAGCAAGAGCCTGTATCTACTAAAAATGTCAAGATTAGCCAGGCATAGTGGCATGAACCTGTAGTCCCAGCTAGTTGGGAGGCTGAGACAGGAGGATCGCTTGAGCCCAGGAGTTTGATGTTGCTGTGAGCAAGGGTAATGAGGCCAGGGTACTCTTGCCTGGGACAACAGAGTGAGTCTGTCTCAAAAAAAAAAAAAAATTGCAAATCTGTAAGAGGTGACCCTCAGATGAAACATGCAATCACTCTGTGCTGTACAGAGTGTATGTATGTATCTTGGGCGTAAGAAAGAGAGCACAGACCCAGAGTAGGCACGGCACTGCTCCTATCACCTGTGCTCTCTGCCTAGCCTCCCTTATTGATTTCACTCCCATTTTGCTCTAGTTTTAGGAAAATAATCCATTTCCTATACTCTAAAATATAATGAGAAAATTAAAAGTCCAAGTACTAAGGCTGATCTCTTCCTAGAACTAATGGCTTATAAAAGCAGGACTGAAGGTTCAAGAATATCCATCAGTGTTAGTGTAATGATAGAAACAACAGAAATAACCAATAACCAATAATAAGAGAACAGATAAATTACAGAAATTAAGCAAGTCATTAAAATGCATTTTGAGAAATTTAGTAGTATACTCAGGACATACTCTCAAATAAAACAAATTATAGAAAACCATATTTATAGTATATTACCTATTTTTAAAATATAGGTGACATTATTTATAAGCAAAAGAAATTATTAAACAGAACTAGATGGGGCAAGGAATTACTTTTGTCTTTATCCTCCTTTAATCTTGTTGCTGGTGCTCTACAAGCTATTATACCCCTATCTCAAGAAGTTTGCCTGATGGATGAACTTATCTACTTGGTAAAAATGTTTAAGATAGTTTTTCCCCCCTACTGTATTTGTAAGTCTGAGATTGCTTAATTCACATTATCTATTGATTTGGTACCTGGGACACCGGACGAAATCCTTTCATTTCTTTTCTAGAAAGGGAAAGCTACAGGCTAAAGGTACAAAATGAGGATGGCTGAGTTTGTAGGAGCTTTTACTTTTGTGTATAGACCAACACATTTATAACTTTTCTCTAATAAAGTCTTGAACAGTAAAAATCTTTCCTAAAACTGCCTTTTTCTTTCCCTTTTTAAACATAAAAGGCCTTTTGGACACTGGAAACAAAACCATGAAAAGGAAACAGTTAAAGTCGCTGGACAGTGTCTCTGCAATTAGTACTTCTTAAGTAATCTTTTTAGTGGTTAATTCATTTAGAAAATGCGTGCCCTATTGAAGTACTAAAAAAAGAAAAAAAACCCTTTGGGATGCATCTGTGGCTTAACTTCTTTTCTATGGATTTGAGGGTCATGCCATTCTTCATTCATAGATACTCTGTATTCCTAGGTTTTACCCTTCAGCCACTTAGCTTTAGGTGAGTGTTTTAAAGAGGAAATTGATTTTTCATCTAATATTTGGAACACATCAGTAACAAAAATTCTGATGGTTAGCCTTTTATAATATACAATAGAGTAACAAATTTTGATTTAGTTTAATTTATGCAAAAATATAAAAATTCATTGTATTTTATTTTATTGGGGATAATGAAACAAAATCAGAACATCTGCTGCCATGTTAAATGTCTTTCTAATTAAATCTAGCACTGAATGAATCAATTCATTAGCAACAAGCCTGGTTTATTACCTCATTAATACAGATGGTTAATATCAGGAAAAGAAGAATAAGAGCAACTCAAAAAGTACAGAAATAATTGTAAAGTCACATGGGCATCAGGGAGAATATTATTTGAGGCAAAGCACTAAGAACTTAGCTTGTCAAAGATTAAAGCAAAAATCAATTTGCTAACAGGGAAAGGGGGACATTTATAAAGACATTTTTAAAAAAAATCTCACAAAGGCAAGTTGGTACCACGGAGGTAAATATGTCGATAAAAAGATTCATTTGAATCACAGTGAGAATACTTTTTTAACAAAATAATAAAACATTTTGATAACAATTTAGAAGTTTATATATAAAAGTTAAATGAGAAGATTTCCACATAGATAGCCCGACTTGTCTTTTTACTTCCTTGTTTGAAGGTTTGCTAATCTTGGCAAACTGCAGACACTCAATAAAAAAGGAAATTTTGAATGAATTATTAATATTAGTAGACAGGAAAAATCATGAAACAATTCATTTACCTTTAGACTAATTATTTGGTGAACTTCAAAATAGGGCTCCCAGATAAAATAGAGATTTCCAGTTCAATTTGAACTTTAAATAGTCAGCGAATAATTTTATTTTAGTATGTCACACTGTATGGGAGAAGTACATCCTATGTGTACTTGAGACATATATCTATAGTTTTTTTAATAGTTGTTTCCATAGTTACTCTGAGTATTTGTATTTATTAAAGTATTTTTTAAAAGTATTTGTTGTTTATTTGAAATACAAATATAACTTGGCATCATCCTTTATTATCATTTGCTTAATCTGGTAATCCTAACTACAAATGAAGAAGACTTCTGTGTATTCCAATTAGATGCTAAAACTCATGAATTTACCACAGAAAGTTCAGACTTTCTCAGAGCCTATAAACTGGGAACCTTCATGCCAAACTTACCTAGCTGTTAGATTTTGTTTGCTATGCAAAGTACTTAAATTTCAATTAGTTATCATAGTGAAAATAGAAAGAATATGCATGAAAAAAATTATAGATTTTTTATTAATAAAAAAAGTTGAAAACTCCAATAACATTGGTAATAATTTCCACTCCTCAGCAATCCAGATCTGAATGGCTGCTTCCTTAGACAGGATAAGTATGTTCCTATTTGCCACAATCCTCACCACTCCCTATAATACTAACAACAGGCTGAAGGCAGTATTAATTCACAGTGGTGATGAGTAGATGAAGTCTAACAACAATGGGTATTATTCGAGAAAAAAATCTTCCTCTTTCCTACCTGGTGTTATGGACTTCATGTAATCTTATTTTGTATCCCACCTCATTTCTGTTACCCGGCAGATCCCTTGTAAGCTGATGGCATGACTTTTGCCATATACATTCATTTTATACCCAGTTCTCTCCACCACACATTGGGATGTGGAGAGATGACAAGATGCTGCTGCAGTCCATCTCTCCCACCAGTTTTTAGGTGTGATGTATTCATTCTTCTGGTTCTAGCACCTAGCACAGAGCCCCGCACACACTCAATGCTGGGTACCTATCTGCTTGATTAATAAATGAAGTGTCACCAGGCGAGGAGAAGCAGAATAACTATGGAAACAAATCCACCCAAAATAGAACAATTTAGGAATACTTGTGTGGAGTTGGTAAGTAACAATGTGTTGATTACATTGATGGTTATTATGACATGAAGTTCTCTTTGAAAAATAACTGTTCTACATGGTAATATCTGGAAATCTGCTAAGTTTTTAATATAAAACACCATACTGTTTTCTGAGATGTTGGCAGATAAATTAAAGATCCTTATCCATTTCTCCATGGAATGAACCAAGAATTGTTTTATCTTTCTCAATTCTAACCATATTTCTCCAGTATTCTGAATTTTGGATGGATGTGGAAATGCAAAGAGAAGAAAGTCACAGATTTTTTACATGGTCTGAACAATTCAGTTCAAAATTTATGGTACTGAGCACAGAAACATTCTATTTCCTCTCTTAGGATTTAAACCTCACTACAAGATTTCCCTGGAGACTTTCTTCAATGGCTAACATACCCTTTCTCAAGAGTAGAGACAGAATCTTCCTCTTTCTAGGTCCCTAGCATGTGGTAACTTAAAAGAATTTTTGTTATTTCTATGTATTAGATATTTAAGACAAATTTTGGGCAGGGAAATAGCAGAATTTCAGAGTTACTGGTAGCTGAAAGAAAAGAACTAAGTATCTCAAATCAAAAATTTTCTGGAAGATCCATGATTTATGTTTGCCATGCCTATCATATGTAAAAACGTCTTATCCATTCATTCAAAAATATTTATTGAAAACTTACAGCATGCTGGCTACCAAGATAGGAGACAGGACTAGAGAGATGAAGACATGAATTCTGAGCTCAAAGCAAGACACAAACAATTACAATACACGACATGTAGTATAAATAAAGGTATATGCAAAATGTTGGGGAGAGCACAGAAATCTGCCCATTACAGTGTAAGAAGTCAATTATCGGAACCAAGACCTTAGGGGATAATACAAGTATCTGTAGGGAGCCAGCCTCATGGGGTGAGCAGGCAGCTGTGGGCACTTCTAGGACCAGTGCAGCAGGAAGGCAGAGAAAGTTTAACCAGGAATTATGAACATTAACTATTAGTACTCAGTGACTGGAGCCTTGCAATAGTCCAGGTGAGATATAGTGAGGGTCTGCATTGGGGTGATGATGACCAAGAGGAAGGAGCAAATGCCGGGTGCTTATTAGATCAGGCTGAAGAGGGTGACTGAAATTACTATGCTGCTACTGTTTCCTTGGACCAACTGACTTCTGGGGTCCTGGCCAAATGAATCTTACTTATCTTGATTTCTAGCCCCTGCTTAGCTCTTTATTTCAGCTAGACAGCAGGTCTTCACCTTTGTACAAATCACAAACAATGCAAACTTTTTAGGTTATGTTACAAAATCCTTTATGTTAGGATTTTGGTTTAGTTCTTGTGGTAACACAGCCATTGCAAATACCTTAACTTTCAGTCTGCTCCTCTCCAGCTTAAATGTCTGCCTGGATCTCCAGCTTCTAGGGCTTACTCTAACTCTTTAAACTTTACATCTTAATGTTAACTTAAATTGCTTTTTTGCAATTAAGTATCTACTTCCTATTTTCTATACTCTAAGTCATGGCCTCCAAAGTATCCCTTTTTTTTTAAAACTATATGCTTCTGACATGTTTAAGAAAGAAAAGGATAAATTACTAACCATAAACAGAAAAAGCACTATCTAAAGACTTCTTTTAAAAAGATGGATACTTCTCAGCATCCACATACCAAAATGTGTTAGCTTTCCATTTAAAAAAAAAAAAAAGCAGGAAAAAATTGCATACTTTTATAGTCCAACTCATTACCTTTTACCACAAACGTAATGGCAACAACTTGACTTTTTTTAAAATGCATTTTAAATAGCAGATAAAGATTAGGAAATATTTCTTTTTGGTAGCCAATCAGACACTTTCCAATGCCATATTTTATCTAAAACAAATTGGTATTTAACCAATATTTCATTGAATAAATGAATTTATGAGATATATAAAACAACAGTAAAATAATTTGTAATGTTAGCACAAGCCAAGGACACACACACAGCAGATGTGATGTTGCTGCCTGCTACAGCACTGTCCACGCTGCACACCAGTGGTTCTTGAATTTCAGCATGCGTTCAAGTCACCTGGAGGACACGTTAAAACACAGAGTTTGGGCTCCATCCCTAGAGTTGCAGATTCAGTAGGTGTGGAGTGTGTATGTGAATTAACAGCTCTAACAAGTTCCCAGGTGATGCTGCTGCTGCTGGGGAACCATACTCTGAGAACCGCTGCTGTACACCAACATGGGCGTGAATGTGGGGGAAGAGGAGTGTCCTGATTGTGGCTTATTACTTCCTAAAAAGCTTCTCTAAATTAGAGACTCCAATTCCAGGCAGTTTAGGAAGTTAAGTCTTGAGAATGAGAGAGAGTCCCAAATACTGATTTCTTTTAAGGAAAGAAAATAAGAAATGCGACTGTGTTTCATGGCTATTTTAACAGAGATGCTCTGTGGGAGAGCTTAAGATGTTGCAGTTTCATTAGCATTATCCAGTGTTGCTATGGGGACCAACTGGAGAAGAATCATCAGTACACAAGTGAATGAAAAGAGGGGCACTGATGAATAATAATAATAGAAAAAGAACTTAAACATTTCGGAGACAATAAAGCAGTCATATTTCACATTTTCTGGCACTTCTATAAATTAAGGTATAAATTCTCTTTTAACTATGAGCTACAGTCATATATATCTTCCCATGTTTAGGAGATGCACAATCCCTTTGCAATTCAGGGAGGGAGGGAAACAGAAAATCTTTTTAAAAGGATGAAAGGAAAAGTAGCAGAAACCATAATGTGGGATCTTAATAAGTACAGTGGGTCAGCATGGTCCCGAGGCTGGGGGCTACAAGGAAAGGAGGTGCTCTCTGCTCGGCGGGATTCATTTTGGCGTAGTATGGAGACAGAGGGCACAAGAGGGTAAGAAATACAGTTCTTGGGGTAAGGAAGGGAGAAGGACAGAGGGGTGGCGTGTCTGCAGTTTCTCAAATAACATTACCAAGAAAAGCCAGAGAGAAAGAATTAACTTGAGAGGTAGATTTAAAGAGCTGCAGAGCCAGTATCATTAGAAATTCCTTTCAGTGGCTCACGATTACACATCATAGTTTGTTTATAGTTTACAATGACACTCATATTAGAATTTAAACTCAATGCCAGCACATAAAAATGCTACTCTCCATGGAAGTCTCTCCACGTTTTCCTTTCCAAATTTCAGTTCTTTGATTTTAAAAAAAAATCTAACAGCAAAATCCTACAGTTATTATATTTATACAAAAAAGGACCAAGTATTTATCATAATCGAAATTAGGTATTGAATGCCAGCAATAAAGCCTTCAAAATAACCCTCTCTGAAAGCTTCTCTGTTCTAGTCTCCTCTTTGAAGGCTTCACAATCATACTCACCTTCTCACTGAGCATTCCTTGTTAAACAGATGTGCCTATCAATGGTACAAGGTCACAAGACACCACTTATCAAACCACATTTTGACTTGCCTGTTTACAGGCCTGCTTCCTCTCTGTGACTTCCTCAAGGACAAAACCCATGTTTTATTCATTGTTCCCTCCCCAGTAGGTAGCCTAGTTCCTGAGACACCAGGTGCTTAGGAAATCTCTTTCATTCGTTTCTTTGTTTACTCACTGACTTTACAGAGGCTGAAAGGCTCAACATCTCTAGTGTCTTTTACTGGATCTCATGTTCGGAACTTTAGCCATATGATGTCACTGCCCCTCACTACAAAAGTCTAATCACTCATTTGAGGAGTGCACTTCATTACTACTTTTCAGATAAGGAAACAGAAGCAGGGAGGTATCCAGTGTTTTGTCTCACGTCCAAGGGTATCGCTGGTAAAGACGTTGCAGGTCCACAGATTCTCGGTTTGTTGATTCTTCCCTGACAACAGGGCAAAGTTGTTTTCATCCTAGAAACACTTTGAGCACATATGTATAATGTACCTTTTCACTAGAAAAGAGATAATTTAAAAGTTTTTCTTCTATCTCAGTGACTCAAGAAAACCATAGCTCTACCCTTGTACTGGACACGGGAATAATATCATCATGCTATCCTGCTCTATTCATCCACTCTTTTATTTTTAAAGGAAATGCTTAAAGAACAGCAGGGCTCTGTGATGACAAAGGCACTACAGTATTCCACTGGGGGGCCTTGTCTTTCTACTCCTTAATTGCAATAAGCTAATCTCTTGTATCTCAAATGTAGTTGTAACCCAAAGGAAATAAGCAGACCAAGGAATCTCTCATTCGTTGTATGTTTCTTAAATAAAGAAATAAGAAAATAATATAAATAATGGATCTTTACCACGCATGTAGTTTGGCCACATGTACTGGCTTATATATTTGTGCATCAATGTACGAAAAGGTTATGTAAACCCAAGAGGCCTGAACAGGATTGAGAATTCATCTATATGTCCCAAACCTGGCCTAATCTCACAAATTAAGTGATTTAAGTGGAATTCCTCAAAAATATATCCTTCTGGTTTGCTGCTGATGCATAAAATTATATCTTAGTCAATATATTCCTTTGTGTTATACACCACTGCCTGTTATAAGCTGTCTAAAAACATGAGATATTAAACTAGGTGTGATGGCACATGCCTATAATTCCAGCTACCTGGCAGGGTAAGCTGGCAAGATCATTTGAGACTAAGAGTTTAAGATCAGCAACACAGAAAGACTCTGTTTCAAAAGAAAAAAAGAGAGATATTACTGAGAAAGGCAGTGCATTGTGTCACTTAAAACCTCAATATGAATTTTACGGATCTGCAAAATGAATTTAAAAAATGAAGCAATCACCAGAATGCACCCCCTTCGCTAGCCCTGAGCTGAGCACAGTGGGGAAACGAAAAGATAATCTAATTTCAGAGAGATTCTGGTGTGATTTATGAGACAAAACATACACAGGTAAAACAAAAATGCAAGTAACAATAGTTCATTGATGACAAATGGTTTGGTATATTATTAGCAACATTTCTCTGTTTTAAAATGGAACTCTTTTCCAAATCTTCTTACATTTTATAAAACCTATATAAATTGAGACTCTTTGGTTAAAAAGGGTAGGTGGAAGCTAAGCATGCCATCTGTTCTGATTGTCCTGTACCCCCAGTGGGGCTTCTTGGGATCTAAGATATCTGATATTACAGTTAAAAATCATTAAATTTAGGCTGGGCACAGTGGCTCACTCTTATAATCCTGGCATTCTGGGAAGCTAAGGAGGATGGCTTGAGTTCAGAAATTATAGGTTATCAAGAGCTAGGCTGATGGCACGGAACCCTCACCTGGGCAACAGAGCAAGCTTCTGTCTTGGGGAAAAAGGGGGAATCCTTAAATTTAGCACATAAACATGGTGCTAACTGAAAGAAGGAAAAAGTTACTGTGGGTCTGACAAGCAGAGTAAAGTTCCAAGTACAGATTTTTCCTCAAGGTCATTTTTGAAGGTGGGGTAGTATTTATAAGGATGGAAGAGAGGAGTAAATGAGAAATGCAAAAAAAAAAAAAAAAAAAAGGACATAGGCAATATAAGGGACAGTGGGAAGTAAAGATGGGTCAAATTAAGTCTAAGTCGGAAAAGCAGGAAAAACAGGAGGGCACTAGATTTTTTAAATGTTAGGAATTGATTTGAATACAGCAGCCTTCAAGAATGGAGTCTGGGGGCAGATGCAAGATGGTTTGGATAAACATTTGGTGTTGAAAGAGAAACTCTTCTCCTTGCAATTTATACCAACATTTCCAGCAGCACATGCACCATTTGTGAGGGTTGAGGAGGAAGATTTTTTCCTTCCCTCTGTCCCTTGGCTCACCTCTCCTTACAAGAGTAAAGGTTAAAAAACAAAACAAAACACTATCAGTGCAGGGTGCCTGAAAAACACTATACCCTGCCTCCTATTTTCTTCTTTTGGACCACTTGTGTTTAAACACATCATCCAGGTTCCTCTGTCCACTATCAACTAGGTTTTCAAAGCTATGCTGACATGCTACCTTGGTTTAGGTAGCTAAGTGGACCTTTGTCTTCCAAGCCCTAAGACATGAAGGGATAGAATGGCTCCTTTATACACTACAAAGTCACATCTAGTGGCACAGGTTAAGAAACACTCTATTTTGAGTATGAGGCCAATGTTTTGTTACTTGTTTAATGGATTTTTGTATTTATTAGTTAAAACTCAAAAGAGAAAGAATCAGTAATTAGGTGTCCTTCTGCCTCAGTCCATGCTCTCAAGATAAAAACTGTGGAGACCTGGATGCTTTGGCTGAAAGGACTCAAAGCAGCTCATAACCGTTGAACCTTTGATCTGTGAATGTTATGATGACAGTTTTTAGACCATAACCTATGAGTGAGAAAAGAACGTGAAGTCCAGTCTAGACATGCAGAATTTGGGGTAACAGTCCAGAACAGACAAAAGAATCAACAAGGTGAAAGTGAGAAGTAGGACCAAAAGAATACAAAACTTTGTAAGGAAAGACATATCATTCCAGACTGTGCTTTTTAAAGCAATTTTTTTCTCTGATGTGAGGAGTCCCTGAAGAGAAAAAGGACAAGGGTGATCTATGTGCAAGATGGAGAAGAGTTAAGAATCCAAGGAATATTGAATAGACACCAAAACTGACTATAATTTTTGAATGTATACTTAACAAAGATATACAAGATTTAGTTTGAAACAATCAAAATGAGAAATAGAATTCATAAAAAGATCCTATTAAAAAATAAGTGCATATATACACATGTAAACATATTTACATATGCTTTTATATATATGTGTAAAAAAGTCTGGAAGGACAGACATTAAAACATTAATAGTGGTCCTCAAAGAGCTAAAAGTAGATCTTTTATTTGATCCCACAATCTCATTACTAGATATCTAGATATTCAGAAGAAAAAAAAATCATTTTACCATAAGGACATTTGCACTGGAATATTTATAGCAGCTTAATTCATAATTGCAAAGACGTGGAAACAACCCAAGTGCCCATCAACCTGTGGGTGGGTTAATAACTGTGGTATATGTATACCATGGAATACTATTCAGCCACAAAAAAGATGGAGACTTCACATCTTTTGTATTTACCTGGACAGAGGTTTAAGAACATTCTCCTTAATAAAGTATCTCAAGAATGGAAATGCAAGCATCCCATATACTTGATACTAATTTGAAAGCAGTAGATAAACAACTATAAGCTCATACGGGAGAAAAATCACAGTTAAACTCAAGAGGGGTGAGTGGGTGAGGGGGGAAGGGAGGAAAGGGAGGGGAGCTTGGTAAGCTCCCAACCAATGAGTACAACACAAGGGGTATATGGCACACTATTTGGGGGAAGAACTCAACTACAACTTGGAACAAATGCGAACAATGTAACCTACTCACATGTACCCTTATATTAATCCAATACTTTTAAAAGAAAAAAGAAAAACACATTAATAGTGGTTATCTGGGTGATAGCTTTAGAGTGATTTTCTTCTTTTCCTTTACACACTTTTTGGTATTACATAATTTTATTTATTGATTTGTTATGGTAATAAAAAAGCTATTCTGATTTTTTTTTTTTATTAAATCGTAGCTGTGTACATTAACACAGTCATGGGGTACAAAGTGCTGGTTTTATATACAATTTGAAATATTTTCATCAAAATGGTTAACATAGACTTCATGGCATTTTCTTAGTTATTGTGTTAAGACATTTATATTCTACACCTCGTAAATTTCACATGTACCCTTGTAAGATACACTGTAGGTGTGGTCCCACCAATTACCCTCCATCCATCCATCCTCCCCACTCCTCACCCTTTCCCCTCCCTTTTCACCTTCTTTTTGGGCTATAATTGGGCTATAGCTTTCATAAGAAAGCTTACATGTTCTTACATGTTTACATGGATAGAGCTATTTTGATTTTTAAAAATCTCTCCTATTTTGATTATTTTGCTATTCTAACTGGTTTTCTCCCTTTTATTTTAGCACTTGTTTCTTCTTATCCTTAAGTGAGTTTCTTAAGACTTGAGTGGTTCTGGTTTTCTCTTCATGAGAAAATAAGAAAACCAGCAACACAAACCTAAAGCTCCATTCTCCCTTTAAAGCCCTATCAATTCTCCCAGCTTTAACAAGTACAGACGAACCAGTCTCTACTTGTAGTCATGACCAAGAGCCATACACTGAGCCTACCTGCATAGACTCCAGTTATCTCAGAAAGGGAGCTAAATTTTCTTATTTCCTTGACAGGCAGCAGCACCAATTCTTGATATCATGTTTTTCATAAAAGATAAACCACTGTCCTACTCTCCAAGATAGAAATTGAACTGCTACATCTCTTACTTTCTTCTTTGTCCACTGATATCTACTGAGTATCCAAAAAGTGTAAGGCCTAATTTGAGGCTCTTTATCCAAAGGTTTCACAAGTCATTTTATGTTATAATTAAAAAAGAAAACTCTAATTAAAAAAGATAACATATTCTAAAAACATGATAGGTGCTCAATGATTCAACATACGTCTCTTTGACTTGTCACTCTTCCAGTTAAATTTCCAACTTCACACACCAAGATTATTTCCAAAGCCTTTTAGCTTATTTCTTTCCTAGACTTCCCGGCATTCCCAGTTTGAATTCACTCCATCTTTATGTTACTATCAAACCAATCTTCCTAACATAATTTGCTCATGTCTTTATCCTGGGTCCAACTTGTACAGCTGCACTCTATTGCATTATATTCAAACTTTTCTGCACCTATTTTCTTTTTTTTTTTTTTTGAGACAGAGCCTCAAGCTGTCCCCCTGGGTAGAGTGCCGTGGCATTACAGCTCACAGCAACCTCCAACTCCTGGGCTCAAGTGAGTCTCTTGCCTCCGCCTCCCAAGTAGCTGGGACCACA
>CAUYTI010016344.1:0-13234 GCA_963575145.1 Galago senegalensis | reverse complement strand
AAAAAATAGCCAGGCACTGTGGCGGGCACCTGTAGTCCCAGCTACTTGGGAGGCTGAGGCAGGAGACTCGCTTGAGCCCAGGAGTTGGAGGTTGCTGTGAGCGTGATGCCATGGCACTCTACCCAGGGGAATAGCTTGAGGCTCTGTCTCAAAAAAAAAAAAAAAAGAAAATGTAACACATATATCAAGGCCATGTGAAATCATAAATCACTTGAGAAATATAAAATGTTTATCATATAGCCATCTCACTTTAGATAATTGTAGCTGATCCTAAGTCTCATTACTATAAATCACTTTTTCCCCAAATGTGCTTAACCATTTTGTATTTTATTACTTTGTATATCAAAGGGAACATTTGGTAAATATAAAATTTCAAATAAATTGCTTAAGCATCTCGTGTGTTATTTCAGATGTTATGTAAACTTCAACATTTAAACCTTCGTATTTTCATCTACTTAATAGGCAAAAAACATCTACACTATCTATATCACATATGTTTCTTCAACACTTTGAAACTATAAAACACTATGCAAATACTGGGTATCATTGTTTAACTCCAGCTAAACAAACAATGTTGATATGAATGTTTTTAATGTGGGTGCCTTACAGCAAAACATGTGTTAACTCAGTGAGAGATGTTAGTACATATATTCTATAAAAATGCTCACATCATGAATCTTCCATTAATAAAAATTAATCACTTAACAAAGAGAATGTTGTTTGTTTCTTCTATCTCCTTTGTTACAAATTTAGGTTGATGAACTACAGTCACATGAACATCCAGATTTTACAAGGAAAATGGTAGATTCTTCCTCCATTCTCTGTTTCTTACCATGTTTTAGGAAGAGTTTGGCTAGACAGAGGTCTTAGACAGCATAATATCATGGCAAGGCCTCAGACTCCAAAGTCTGGTAGAATTCCCTTTGTATCTTAGCCCCAACACTAATGATGTTTCCTTAGAAAAGTTGCTTAAAAATTATAATATTTTTGAATGCTTATAATAGCTCAAATACCAATGTATATATTTTTCATGTATAGGATATTTACTTTTCCCAGCAACACTAGAAATAATTATTACTATTGTGTCTATTTATTTTTTATTAAATCATAGCTGTGTACATTAATGCATTTATGGGGTAGAATGTGCTGACTTATTATGCAAATTGGAACGCTTGCTATTGTGTCTGTTTAATAGATGAAGTAACTCAGCTAATAGTGGCCTCGAAATTTGATCCCAGCAATGTTTTCCAGAGCCTGTTCTTTTTTTCCTTACACCATGCCTCTCAGCTTGTGTTTATTATCTATAAATGAGATTATAAGTTGATCCACTTTGTAAGTTTTTGAGAATTAAATGAGACAGGGGGTCTCATGAATAAGTTACTATTTACCAGCACCCTGTAAATACTCAATACTGTGACTACAGTGATATATTTACCAAACACCAATTGGCCAGCATATTCATTTTTTTTTCAATTTTGCTGAAAATATGAAAGCTCACATATCTTCTGAATAGTGAAAAATGAAAAGAAAATATAGGTACTTGTTAATTTTAAGTAGCTAATAAAGAACCAAGTGAAATAAGTTACTTATCAATAGAATAAAAAACATTAAGTACAATTTAAAGTTTGTGATGCTTTGGTAGACTGATTGTTAGTGGGGAAAATTGTATTTCTTCCGTGCTGACATCCCCTGTTAAACTAGATTAATCTAGACTCACTACAGAGAGCAGGAGCAGATGTAGCATACACTTTCTCCCCCAGAATCCCTAGTGAGGCCAGGCACATAGCTTCCAGAAATGCTGTCTCATCATTCCTAGAAAGCTCAATTCTGGTTGGACAGTGATTTTTTTTGTTTTCCTTGCTTATGTCATCATTCAAGAAGTTGTAAGGTACATTTCAAGGGAATGGTTCGTGACCTTAGCATCAGTAAGGGTCACAAATTCATTTTGGTTTAACATTATCAGGGACTAACGTACCCCAGATCCACAGGTAAAGACTACCTGCAGCCCACGATGGCCTTACATTCTCAAACCCTAATAGTTTATGAATGGATGTTCTGCCTATGTTCCTTAGAGCTTTAACTTGTTTAGGAAGCACTTGCAGAGATTGTAACAGTGGTTGTAATTCAGTTGGCTTCCGGTAGGGACTGAGCCTTCTGCTTTTCCACCAAGTTATCATATGATGCCCGTGCAACTGGTCAGTGCACAATACTTAGAATACCAAAGATTTAAAAGCACAGACGATGCCTTGCTTAAGCAAGCTTTACGTATTCTTAAGGAATTTTTAATATATTTTCAGATATCCAGAGCTAGATTATTCTAGTTGTAATCTGTGCTGTTTTTTTTTTCCTGAACTGTCATTTATATTTTAGGGATCCTTATTAATTATAATCTGGATCTAGAATGATTTTTTTCTCTAAATGGGTCCCATTGTAAGTGCTGAGTTTCTGGATCCAGCAACCCTGTTTTCATTATTCTTCAAATCACAGTATAATTATGCATTAGAGTTTGGGGTCTGTTTGTTTTTCCTACTGAAAAGCTCCCTTTTCTTGAGTCCTCTCTGATAAACACCATTATTTTTTCCACTATGGAATAATAATACTTTACTATTGAAGCATGAGGCCAAGATCATAACCTCATCTGAATGTATTTTAACTTGAACTTCATTGACTGAAGGAGGATGGATTATCAAGACATGTGCTTTGCTGCTTGATCATCGAAAAAAATAAAGGCAGTATTTCTACTATATCATTTTGAAAATGATAGCTTTCTATAACCCAAATTTCTTTAATGATATTGTATCAAAGAAACATAAAGCTCATTTACCATCATTTTTATATTTTTAACCTAAATCATATTTCTAGAGGTTCTTATTTGCTCTGTATTGAAATCAAATTAAATCCTTCATTTGTGATATGATACATGATTTGTAACACTTTGGGACCAATAATATTTTAAGATTTGAATTTCAATTCAGTGTCGACTTGTTGCCTAAATGAAATTTATTGAAACCAAGTAACTCTGATTGCAATAATCATTGTCTGTAATGATGATTCAAGTACAGTGATTCATAGAGAGAAGTTAGGGTATGTAAGCTGTTTTCTCTGGATATTTTTCAAAGGCTAAGGCAAAACTCATTCATTCAACCCCTCAACTGGTCCCACATTTCAGATGCACTGCACCTGGGTTGGCAATTTCCACTGCTGTGTTTCCAGATGGATATGCAAGAATGAAGAGTTACTAACTTGCTGTGTTTTTAAAAATTGTAATATAAAATACATAATATTTATTATTTAAAACATTTCAATTGTACAGTTTTATGACATTAAGTACATTTACATTGTTGTTCAGTCATCATCACCATCCATCTCTAGGACTGAGTTATTACTATTTTTAAGGTATATTTTTTTTCAGTTTGATTCTTCCTTTTTAGAGTTTGTTAACCATGTCCAATTAAATCATACTTATTTGGAATTTATGAGATTATATTTTATTAAATCATAACTGTGCACATTAATGCATTTATGGAGTACAGTGTACTGATTTTATATACAATTTTGAATGCTTACATCAAACTGGTTAACATAGTCTTCACCTCTCTTACTTAATTGTTGTGTTAAGACATTTACACTCTACTCTTAATGGATTTGACATGTAGCCTTGCATTATGCACATTAGGTGAGGTCCTACTGATTACTCTTTCTCTACCTGTCTTCTCCCTCCCCAACCCTCCGCCTCTGCTTCCCTCCTTTGTTCTGGGCTATAGTTGTGTTTATCATTTGTATGAAAGTGTGGGTGATTATATATTGATTTCATAATAGTACTGAGTACATTGAATACTTTTTCTTCCATTCTTGAGATACTTTACTAAGAAGAATATATTCTAGCTCCGTCCATGTAAACATAACAGAGGTAAAGTCTCCATCTTTTTATGACTGCATAATATTCCATAGTATGCATATGCCACAATGAGTCAATCCATTCATGAGTTGATGGGCACTTGGGCTGCTTCCATGACTTGGCAATTATGAATTGGGCTAGAATAAACATTCTGGTACAAATATCTTTGTTGTAAAATGATTTTTGGTCATCTGGATATATACCTAGTAGAGGAATTACAAGATCAAACACCAGGTCTACTTTTAGTTCCTTAAGTAGAAAATTCTCCAAATTTCTTTCCAAAAGGAATGTATTAGCTTTCATTCTCACCAGCAGTGCAGAATTGTTCCCTTTTCTCCACATCCATGCCAACATCTGTAGTTTTGGGATTTTGTTATGTGGGCTACTCTTATTGGAGTTAGGTGATACCTCAGAGTGGTTTTGATTTGCATTTCTCTGATGATTAAAGCTGATGAGAATTTTTTCATGTGCTTGTCTTCTTCAGAGAAGTTTCTGTTCAAGTCTCTTGCCCACAATGAAATGGGATCACTCGTTCTTTTCTTATTATTAGTTTGAGTTCTTTGTGGATTCTAGTTATCAAAACCTTTGTCAGAAACATAACCCTCAAATATCTTCTCCCATTCTGAGGGCTGTCTGCTTGCTTTACTTTCTTGGCTGTGCAGAAGCTTTTTAGTTTGATCAGATCGCAATAATATGTTTTTGATGTTGCTTCAGTTGCCCAGGGTGGAGGGGGTCCTATTTATGAAATGTCCTCCCAGGCCAATTTCTTAAAGTGTTTCTCCTGCGCTCTAAGTATCTTTATAGTTTCATGTCTTAAGTTTAAATCTTTTATCCAGTGAGAATCAACTTTTGTTAATGGCGAAAGGTGAGGGTCCAGATTCAGTCTTCTACAAGTTGCCAGCCAATTCACTCATCACCATTTGGTAAATAGGGAGTCTTTTCCCCCATTTATGTTTTTGATAGGCTTATCAAAGATCAAACAATGATAAGTGTCTGGGATCATCTCTTGTTTCTCTGTTTTGTTCCATACATCTACCTCTCTCTCTCTCTCGCTCTCTTTTTTGCAGTTTTTGGCCAGGGCTGGGTTTGAACCCACCACCTCTGGCATATGGGGCCAGTGACCCACTCCTTTGAGCCACAGGTTCTGCCCCTATCTACCTCTCTATTTTTGTGGCAGTATCATGCTGTTTTGACCAGTGTAGATTTATAGTATAGCCTCTTGTCTGGTAGCATGATTCCTCCTGATTTTTTATTTCTGAGTAATGTTTTGGCTATTCAAGGTTTTTTTCTAATAACATATAAAATGAAGTACTATTTTTTCCAGATCTTTAAAGTATGAAAATGGTGCTTTAATAGGGATTGCACTAAATTTGCATATTTCTTTGGGTAGTATGGACATTTTAACAATGTTTATTCTTCCCAGCCATGAGCATAGTATGCTTTTCCATTTGTTAACATAGTAATGGAAGTCTTAGCCATCGCAGCCAGGCAAGAGAAGGCAATCAAGCATATCCAAATGAGGCCAGAGGAGATGAAGCTTTCACTCTTCAAAGTTGATATCATCTTATACCTGGAAATCCCCAGGGAGTCAACTACAAAACTCTTGGAAGTGATCAAGGAATACAGCAGCATCTCAGGATACAAAATCAATACTTCCAAATCAATAGCTTTTATATATCCCAACAATATTCAAGTCGAAGAAATAGTAAAGGATTCTGTTCCTTTTACAGTAGTGCCAAAGAAGATGAAATATTTGGGAATTTACCTAACAAAGGACGTGAAAGATCTCTATGAAGATTACTATGAAACTCTGAGAAAAGAGATTATTTTTTAAATAGGAAAGTTGAGCTCCATCTGCTTGAGGGCACTGAAAAATTTTGACTTCCAAAAATATAATTCCTGTTTTGCTGTTGTTGTTCCTCGTGACTTCCTTTTTATATGAATATTTTCTTTAAACATATTGACAGTCAAGTTGACAAGCTGTCACTTCTGGCAAATGCCATTTGTTCCATTAGTAATTTCCTCCTTTCAAGAAACACTCTTAGTCACCATATCTTATTATATTAAACAGCTCCTTTTACCACTGATAATATAATATTCTTTGACTAATAGTTCTCACCAAAAAAAAAAAAAATCATATTGAAACAAGAACTAGAGGACAAAAGGTACTTATTCAGAAAGAACAAACTCTTTTTCCTTGATAACAACAGTGACCAAACCAATTAAGTAAACAGAAAAAGGGACACAATGAATACATTTTCATCTGAATTGGATGCTACCAATGAAATTTTGGGAATTTGAGATACAGGCCCAATACCCACCGTGCTAGTTTAGCTTTTCAAGACACTTTACAGAGTTAGGACATTAAAGTATTTGTTCCTGTATTGGAGCATCTCTTTCAACTAGTTGAAGGCCTAGTCACATCCCTTTGCAGACTGCAGTTCAGATAGGCTGTGGGAACGAAAAGTACAGGATGCCATGAGAGTGAAAATAGAGGTGATTAATCTTTTATGAGAGGATCAAGGAAACTTCACTGACCTTTGAAGTGAGACTTGATGCTAAATAGGTGTTTGCTATGTAAAGACTAAGGGTGAAGTATTCCTGGTAGAGGAAAAGGGCTGATCAAAAGCCTTGAGTCAGGAAGGCAGCAGAGGGAAAGTTAGTGAGGATAAAGCCTAGTTCAGAAGGAGAGATTGGTCTGACACAGAGCTGGAGAGAACATGTAAAACCCTGAGTGGGGGCTTTAAGCTTTCTGGATTCTTCCAGTCCAATGGAAGCTACTGAAAGTTTTGAAGCTGGAAATTAACATTTTTTCTATTTTTATTTTTAGAAAAATAACTTGGTGAATAGGAGGCAAAAATATTTATGGGGAGAAATTGGGCTATTCTTGCTGAAATTCAAGAATGCTTATTTACTCTCTCAGTATAAATGAAGGGAGATACTACAGGAACACCACATGTGCTCAGTAACTGAGGGAGTGATATACTTGCCTACAGGGACATTAACAATACTTGAACAGCTGTTAATGTCTGTTGCCCTTAGGAAATTTATTTCATCAAGCCTACAATGTTTCAACCCTTATTAACTTATTTCATAAGGCATTATATATCTGACTGTGATCCATTCACTCTGTGCTACCCTGCTCTTTGCTTGAGCGTGGGACAACCAACTGTTGTCTGTAGTCATAGTTTATAAATGCACAATTAGAGACATTTATCATATCTCTGAAAATGCCTCTTCAATCATAAAATTGACATCAGATCCTTAAAAAGATGCTTAAAATACATGCTGAGTTACTCTTAAAATGTACTTAGAAACAAAAATGGAACTGAAAAACTTTAGAGGAAATTTTTTAAAGCATGGACCTAGAATCGAACTGTCATGTGATCTCAAGTTCTGCCACTTACCAGTTATTTGCACCCAAGTAAGGCACTTATCTTTTCTGAATCTCAGTATTCTCATCTGGAAATAAGGACAATAATACCTACTTCATAAAGCCATATATGAAATAGGCTTAGATTAGTGACTGACAATTAAGCATTCGATAAATGATAGGTACATAAATAATAAAAAAAATATGCTGTAGCTGACAAATGTGCTTAAAAAGTCTACAATATAAATTATTTTATAAGATATAAAATATAAATGACTGCATGAATATGGTAGGGCAAGAATGCCTATCAGATTTCATACTCAAGAAAATATATTAATATATAGTTCTCTTTGCTTAGTTAGCTTTATGTATTTGCATGTATAATTATTAATATTTGTTTGATTGTATTACTCAACTGGTAAACTTAAAACATGAAGAGAATAAAATGTCAAAGATTGGTTAATTCAAATGCTGATGTTTTTGAAGGTTGCAAATCAAGGATTCTTTTTCCTTTTATTCTTTTTGCATCTAGTATCAGTTATATCTTCTCTTTCTGAATCAGCCTTTTCCCAGAACCATTATATGATAAGCTCTTGTCTTGAACAACTTCAGCAGCTTCCTCAACACCTATATTTTAAATCCTGCTTAGATGGGTTTAAAATATGGTACTCTGTTAAACTGTAAAACCAGCTTTTTGCTTTACAGTTGAGGGTTGGTTTGAATGTGTCATTTGACCTATATTGCTGCTCTGAATCTTCCTTGGTTGCCCCAATGATGACAGTTTCAATGATGTGGGTGTTTGCAGTGGAGTTGCTCCTAATAAGGAAGTAACACTATTGTCTTTCAGACATCATTCAGCCTGAAAAGTACTATTTTTCCCACCTAGAGCTATAAATGTCTGTAAAATCTTTTCTTCTGGCAGCAGCAGCAGTAGCAAAAAAAAAAAAAGAAGGAAAAAAAAAAGTCCTAGTAGACTTGCAGCTCTTGTACTTTGGGGTATTATGGTTCCAGGATAAGACTCACCTATTCTCCCTTCAAAACTTATAAGTATGTATGTGTATAAAGAGCTGATAGCTAAACACTGCTAAAAGTACTTGATTTATTAATGTCTGGTAGTCATCCAGTTATGTACCAAAATATAAACTGTTAGTCGAAAATAGCTGGCTCAAGAGCAAACTGATCTGCCTGAACCTAAAATAAGGTCTTCTGCCTCCTGTCCTTTCTCCTGTCCTTTAATTGAAGACAAATGAGCCAGCAGTGGCTGATGATAAAACCCGCATAAAGAATAGGAAGCTTTCAACCAAACAATTTTCCTGTGGTTTATATAACACACACAGGCTCTACCAGCATGTGTTTAAGGAACAGAAATTCCCTGACTTGATTCTTACTTTGAGGGAAACTAACCCAGCCCAGTAATATATTTTATGACCAATAAAAATAGGGATATTAACTCCTTGTTGGGACAGGGAAGAAAATGGAGGAGTAGTGGGGCCAAATTGACCTACCTGAGATTAGAATGTGAAGAGAAGAACAGAAAGCCTCCTTCCTTCACATATAAATGTTATATGGATTCATCTAGAAACAGGAGTAAAAAAATCACAGTACTACAACTACAGTTTCCAAAGTCTTTGCACTTAAGACAGACCATAATTCTAAAGACTAAGTGTGAATACTCATAGTTCCTTAATTTTATTGTATTACCATTTAGTTCATAGTTTTGAAGGAAATAACCCTTACATTAGGTGACACATTAATTATTAATATAGGATTCAACTAGGTTTTCAATATGTTAAAATGAAAAAATTTTAAAAGGTGATTCTTTTTTCATTTTAACATTTTGTACACCTAAGGTGGCGGGTTCGAATCCCCAGCCTGGGCCTGCCAAACAATGATGGCTGCAACCAAAAAATAGCCGGGCGTTGTGGCGGGCGCCTGTGGTCCCAGCTACTTGGGAGGCTGAGGCAGGAGACGCGCTTGAGCCCAAGAGTTGGAGGTTGCTGTGAGCTGTAATGCCACAGCACTCTACCCAGGGGGACAGCTTGAGGCTCTGTCTCAAAAAAAAAAAAAAAGGTGATTCTTAAAACAAGTATCTCCAATACTCTGTGAAGGTATACTGGGAAGTATATACATACATGCTCTGTCTGGTGGGAATCACATTCTCTCTTTCTTTTCTCTCCCTCCCTGCTTGTCCACATCCCTTATTTCTCACTAATGAACTCCTTGCTCTGGCCAGCTAGTTGAAAGAAACCATAGTCCCTGGAAATAAGCTTATACTAGATTCAAACTACAGAAAATCAGGTTGGGGGGAAAAAGAGAGACAAGATTTCATATGAAGTAAGAGCATTATCCTGCCCACTCCTGGCAAAGTGTTCTGCCAACAGCATTTTTGGATTCACACTGTGGGTTTAGTTCTTTTCATTTAATACTTCAGTTGACCTTATAAAGCCAAAATAAAAAAAAAATGCTGCTGGCACTGCTGAAAAGTGCTAACTGATTTGTGTGGAATCTATGGGCATTTTAGCCACTAAGCGATGAATCAAACTGGGTGCAACTAACATAGGCTAACAGTTTTCTCAAGGTAAGAAACTTGTCATGGAGTCATTAAGCCCTTGTACTTGTGAGACTTTGTTTTATGATACTCATGTAAATTGATGTTCTGTGAAGAAAATTTACCTTAGATTTTAATGTAATGGTCAGTAACAGAAAAAAATGAAGAGCTGGCATTTTTTTCTTCTTTGATTTTTCCCCCACTTCCATTGGTTAAGTGGTCAAAAGATATAATAGTGAAATACAGCACTTTTGTGAAGAGGCTGGTAATAGCCTAGGATACATATCGTTTAAAAAAGAAAAATGATCTTAATCTGCTATATTTTAAAGGAATTTTAAAAAATTGCCGTATTCATTAAAGATTCTTCATTTTAAATGCGCATAGATTTTCAAGTATGAATTAAGTCTACTTTGTGCTTAAGATTTCATTAGATATAAATTATATTCAATTTCAAGTACTACTTATATATAAACATAATATAAAGTGTCCAAATACTCCATGAAGGCTTTTAGCCTTAATTTCTTTGTACTTCTTCAAAATTAAATGTCTGTGCACTTCCTTATATTTTTATAAGTGTGAATTTGACCTCATTGAAAATATGGCCACTTAACATTTTTAATCCTCTTTCATGCTTTGAATATGTCATGATAAATATTCTGTACATATTTAGTCTATAAGCAGAGCTGTAAAAGCCTTTCACTATTTTTAAAATATGAAAAAAAGAAGCAAAATAACCCTTTCCTGTGGAATTTCCACTTCAAGCTTCCATTCTCAGCACATAGCAAACACTGTTGCCACTGTTGAAAGTAAAGGCAAGCACTCACATAATGTCATTTGTTCTTGAAATTTAAAATATTGGTCACTATTTTCTGTGCCAAAATCCTATGTCTTTTGCCAGGTTTAAATTCTCTTTTGATTCATTTCAGAACAGGGTCATCTTTTTATATTCCTGTGATGTTTTTATCAAAATTAATAGTTTGTTATTAATTGTCCTCAATTAGTTTGCCCTCAATTGTCCACAATTAGTGGCAATTAATGACATGGTGGGGCATGGGGGAAGGGGAGAACAGACAGAGAAGAAGGGTGGGGGTGAGGGAAAGGAAAAGAAAAAAAGAAAAGAAAAGAGTGACGAATTCTTACATAAATTGGATTTAATTTTGACCAAAGTATATTACTTAAACATTAATTTTTAATTCAACTTGTTAATATGTTGTTTAGGATATTGCATCCTCACTTATAAGTGAAATATGTTTGTAATTTCCCCTTTATAATAATATATTTTTTCCAATTTTAATATCAGGTGTATCCAGATGAAGTAGAATGATTTTCAAGTACTTCTTCTTTTTCTGTTGTCTATAAGATTTGGCATGATCTGTTTTTTTTTTTTTTTAAGACGGAGCCTCAAGCTATCCCCCTGGGTAGAATGCCATGGCATCACGCTCACAGCAACCTCCAACTCCTGGGCTCAAGCGAGTCTCCTGCCTCTGCCTCCCAAGTAGCTAGGACTACAGGCACCTGCCACAACGCCTGGCCGTTTTTTGGTTGCAGCCATCATTGTTGCTTGGTAGGCCGGGCTGGGGATTCGAACCCACCACCTTAGGTGTATGTGGCTGGCGCCTTAGCCACTTGAGCCATAAGCACCGAGCTGGCATGATCTGTTTTTTGAAATTATCTTTTATTTTTATTTATAAATATTAGTTGCCTATTTTTTGAGACTTTGGAAAAAAATAATAATAAGTTAACTGATGACTCCGTACTAAACCTCAGAGTCAGAGCATTCTACAATAGACATACTTTTATTGACAATGTGAATGTTACTTTTTTTGCATTATTATTATTATTGCTCAATAGTTTGTTGCAGCAATCATCTGATTTCTTTTCTGAACGTATTTATTCTTCATTCTTTATGAGGTTTTTTTTCTAGTCCTTATCTTAAACATTGTTCTTATTATTAAATTTTAAGCCTTTTTGATTTTGTGAAGGCAAAAAGTAGAAACCGAATGAACACATGTATATGTAAAAAAAACAAAAAACAAATTAACGGGAACACGCATACACTGCTGTTAGGAGCATAAATTCCCACACCACATTAAAAATTATCGCACTCTCTACTAAAGATGAGTGAATGCTGCACACCAAATAACACAGCACTTTCACTCCTAGACAGACAGGGAACATAAACAAGCACATATGTACACCAAAGAGCATATGCTATTGGAATTATTCGTCATAGCCCAAAGTGGAAGTAATGTGAATATTCTTCAATAGAATGGATAAATTGAAGCATACTCACATATTGACATACAGCAATAAAAATGAGTGAATTTCAGCTGCATACAACATTAGGGATGTAACTTACAAACATATGTAAAGGAAAATGTACATTTTTCACAAAAGATTTAAATTGTGATGATTCCATAACTTTCAAAAACAGGTGCTAGCAGGCAAAATAGGAATTATTTTTAGAGAGGAGCGAGGTGAATGGCCAGGAGGGGACCTTGAGGGGATTATTAATAGTTATTTCTTCAACTGTTTGCTGGATGTATTCATTTTGTAATAATTCACCCCATTGTTAATATACAGTCTGCATACTTTTTGTTATATGTAATATATTCTAATCATAAAGCCTATTAAAAAATTAAAAAGACAAAATTAATAGTTTGCTTAGGAATGAATCACTTTCTAACTATCTTGGCTCTTTGCTCCCTAAAGTTTTAGAAACATTGTCAATTGGATCAGAGTTGAAAACCCAGAGAAAACAATTATCAAAGAATTAAAATCTTTCTTGAAAGGCTAAATTGACATTATCTACTACTTATATGACTGTAGTATATATTAACTCTGAAATCTGTATTTGGAAAGCTTATTCTAGTGTGTTTCACTGAAATTTAAATTCATGACATTTGAAAAATATAAATTGTAATTAAAAGTACTTCTTGTGGTTATTACATATTTCTTAAGTATTCCATGGTAAATGTGACCTATAAATCAGTTAAATTAAATGGTGGAAAGTAAATTTACTTTTACTCTCTGCAGAAACATTTCGATTACTCCTGTTGTTACTGAAGAATTTCCTAAATGCCTATTTATCTTTGTAAGGATTCAATAACACTTTAGTTAGCTATAAGGAATCAATTTTACTTTCAGATTCATAAATAAATTTTCCATAATAATATTTAAAAATGTAGATCAAATATTACTCGGATGACCTCCCATAGCTAAAGGACAAAGGATTGAATTCTTTTTTTTTTTTTTTTGTGACAGAGCCTCAAGCTGTCCCCCTGGGTAGAGTGCCATGGCATCACGCTCACAGCAACCTCCAACTCCTGGGCTCAAGCGAGTCTCCTGCCTCAGCCTCCCAAGTAGCTGGGACTACAGGCGCCCGCCACAACGCCTGGCCAGTTTTTGGTTGCAG